>PVKV010009355.1:0-81650 GCA_004027835.1 Alouatta palliata | reverse complement strand
TATGTGTGTGTGCAATATGTATCTATATATATGTGTGTGTGCAATATGTATCTATATATATGTGTGTGTGCAATATGCATCTATATATATGTGTGTGCAATATGCATCTATATATGTGTGTGTGCAATATGCATCTATATATATGTGTGTGTGCAATATGCATCTATATATGTGTGTGTGCAATATGTATCTATATATGTGTGTGTGCAATATGTATCTATATATATGTGTGTGTGCAATATGTATCTATATATGTGTGTGTGCAATATGTATCTATATATGTGTGTGTGCAATATGCATCTATATATGTGTGTGTGCAATATGTATCTATATATATGTGTGTGTGCAATATGTATCTATATATGTGTGTGTGCAATATGTATCTATATATGTGTGTGTGCAATATGTATCTATATATGTGTGTGTGCAATATGTATCTATATATATGTGTGTGTGCAATATGTATCTATATATATGTGTGTGTGCAATATGTATCTATATATATGTGTGTGTGCAATATGTATCTATATATATGTGTGTGCACACACATATATACATGCATACTGTTATCCTAACAATAAATTATGAAAAAGATTTCTGCAAGTTGGCCCAAATCACAGTACCATCTATCGAAGTTATGATTCTACTTACACACCTCGAAATATGCTGCGTTCTCCTTTATGTGCTGCTCCACACACTGGCAGAGCTGTAAGATCCAGCTCCACTGCGTCTGCATTGCTGCTCTGTAGGCCTTAAAGATAAAACCAAGCCATCACAACTGACTGGAGAGAAATAAGGCACACATAACTTTTGATATTGATCCTTCTAAATGTTGACTCCACTATGTAAACAGATGACCAATTATTTTAGCAGAATAAGACTTGAAAATCAGGGCAGTGGCTTAGCATGGTAGCTCACGCCCATAGTCCCAGCACTTTGGGAGGCCGAGGTAGGCAGATCACCTGACCAATCTGAACAACATGGTGAAACCCTGTCTCTACTAAAAATACAAAAATTAGCCAGGCATGGTGGCACATGCCTGAAATCCCAGCTACTAAGGAGGCCAAGGCAGGAGAACCACTTGAACCCGGGAGGCGAAGGCTGCAGTGAGCCAAGACTGCACCATCACACTCCAGCCTGGGCAAAAAGTGTGAAGCTCCATCTCAAAAAAACAAAAAAACAAAAAAAAAGGGAAATCAGGGCAGGGGCAGTAAAATTCTCCTCTTATCTAAGACTTCTCACTTGTACAAAGTCAGTCCTAAAGTTTAAGTATAAATTTTTAAATCACTCCAGTTGATATCTTTTCAATTTTAAACTTCTTATAATTTCTTCTTAAAATATAAGGAAAAAATTAACTCTGGCTATGAGAGAAAATATTTAACAATTAAAATAAATGCAAGCTATCTCTCCTATACACAAAACTAACGCTTAATTCCTTTTTCACCAACTCTAACATCGGCTTTGTGGAACCCTCCAATACGTTTCCTTTCATGACATATTCATCTCTCCTTTCTCTGAATTTTTAGGGTGCTGGATCATAAAATATACCTTCTATCACAGAAATATATGGTTATGTAGTTTTCTTTTCTTTTCTTTTCTTTTTTTTTTTTTTTTTTTTTTGCTGGGAAAAGGTTTGGGGAGAGTGGAAATGGAAATGTGTATACTCCCATATCAGTGTAATTCTGGAATTATAATGATGATAACAGTAACAATTTTTATTTTAAAAATGTGTTTCTTGAACTTTTAATTTAATACAGAGTCTATCTTTCATGAGGGTAAACAATATTGTAAAAAGGATACCTGCTTCCTTAAGGAAACATGAAATAGTCTTTTCTATTTAAGCTGCAATTCACTGATTTCCAGGAGAGGGCACTCGAGATGCTTTAATGACTATTTTAAGTAAGTCTGTCATTTTTCCTCCTTTTGGAAAAGCTCATTCCCGTCATTTTTCCTCCTTTTGGAAAAGCTCATTCCTGCTGAGCTATGCTTAGGCAGGCTTTCTGAATGGAATGTATGATGTAGCACTGAAAATCTGGCAACATATCATGATCATATTCTACCTCAAGTTAAGTTACTTTCAGTAAACTGGCTATAAAAGATGTATCCCAGTACATCATTAGATTACTGCTTTCTTTTTTCATATAAAATATGAAACAGTGTTGATAATTAACTAAGTATTATCCATGTACCCAAACAAGACACTGGATAGGCCAATGGAACCACAAAGATGACTAAGGTTTTATTTTACTTAAGACATTTTTCATTAATTAAATTATAATTTCTACATAAAAGTGATCAGAGTGACATTCCCATTTATCGTTCCCATCACAGTTCTTGGCCCATAATCATATTTCATCTCTCTAACCTAAAAATACTCTATTTTTAGTTTATTAGTGTACAAAACCACATCCCAGGCCCTCCATTATTCTACTTTTCTTTCCCTAGAGGCCCCCTACTCTTCTACGTTTTTAACATTCACATGTGACATTTCATGTAGCTGCAAAACCATATTTTATATAAAAGATGATCACACACAACATCCCCAAAACTTCCTGATGAGCCTAGAATTGTACTAATCTTTCGTGTAATTATGATTTCAGTGAATCTGACAGATTCCTTTCCTCAACTGTGAGTTTGAAGTATGACAATTCTAAGGACAAGCATCATCTTTCTCCCCTCTGGCAAAATAATACAACTGACTGCCCATGTGTGATAATCCGTACTTTCTTATATAACACCCATGCTCAATGCAGAAAGTCACTAACCCTTTCTAGTATATCATTAAAAACACTGTCCCAACTGCACAGGGAACCTGATAAATCCCATCTCAATTTTCCACTTCTGAATTTCAAATGTTCACTGCACATTATGAAGCCTTGTCAGGATGCTGCCCCAATATACTTCACAAACCCAGAGCTTAAATAAAATATTAAATTAAATTGTAACAGCCGGTATTTTTTTTAAGAACAAATAATATACCAAAAATTACACTAAGTGGTAAGAGTAAATTATTTCCTTCTTATCGTCATAACTCTGTGGAGTAGAGGTAATTTCTTCCATTTTTGGTAGGAAAATGAGGCTTAGCAACACTATGTCACTTACGCAATGTTACATAAGTAACAATCAGAAACAAATAACATGGCAATGCTTGTACAGAGAAGGTCCTTTATATTTATAGCAATACATCTTCTCAGCCACAGAGGTTGACAAGGGTACCTTTATTCTAAGTGATGGGTGATATACTTAGAGCCAGAGAATAGAAGGCAATCAGTATAATTTGCCAGAAACATTATTTCTGAGCCAGGTTTTAAATAAAAGTTTGATGGCTTGCAATTTTCAACTTCTCAGCAATAAAAGAATCTGAAGGGAAATAATCGTATCAATATTTAACCAACACCATTACACTTTCTGGCTTACCTCAATAGTTAACCGGGCTGGATGATTTTCTAAAAGTAGCTGCTCTGCTATCTCCTGAACTGATTTAATATTTTCTTCCTTTTGATCAAGTTCTCTCATTAATTCCTTCAACAAAGAATTAAGACGCGTGTTAGAAAAATACATAACCCTAAAATGCAACCTTAGTATGGAAGTACAAAGGGTATCACACTTACAGCATGATAATCTTTTTTGCGAGCTATGTTGGTGTTTCTCTCACTCCAGTCATAAGCAACTTCCTCCTCTTCTTTTTCATTCAACCAAATAAGTTCATTAGTTGCACGACTTACAAAGTTATGGAGTGTATCAAGGTGCCGTTCTTGATTCCTGGATGTATTCTTTAGTAAGGAAAATCATCATAAGAATCATGTTTTTGCCAAATATAGATAAGGGAAACAGAAGATTAAAAAAAAAAAAAAAAAACTTACCAAGAGTTTTGCATACTGACTCTCTAATCTGTGCAACTTGTCTGCATAAGTTAGTTTAAGAGGTGCTGTCATTTGAATCTATAACACGAGATTAAAAAGACACTCCAGTTAGGAATCTGAAGGAATTCTGACTCACTCTTGATGTATCTATTATTGATTTACAGGGTCTTTATGTAAGAAGCAAAACAAGAGTAAACTAAAACAAAATATATACAAATTTTAAATTAAAATACCTCACTGATTTTAGCTTCTTTGAGGCTAGATTCAAATTCTTCAATAGCTCTGTGAACATTTTTATGATTTTCTAAATGGCTTTCAACACTTGGCAAATCTGAGCCCCATTCAGTGCGGTCCAGTTGTACCTTCAAACAGTAAAATACTAAGTTTAAAAAAGAAGCTGATAGCGATAAAGACTGAAACACTCAGATAAAGTAAATATTTTGTACCTGCATCTCATCAACCCAATTCAAAAGATCCTGAACAAATTTCATGTTGATTTCCTCTTCTGTTAAATTTTGATCCAGCAAAGAAGACTTGAGAAGGGGTTTTCGGATCTGCATCAACTTCAGAGTTTGCAATGAATTTGGCTCTACTCCTGAACTGAAATTTGGAACTAATCCTGATGGGAAACCAGGTGTGTAAGCTGGAGTGACAGATGGAGTCAGGCGGGAAGTCATCCCTGACGACAGGCCAGAAGTTATACTAGAAGAGGTTAGGGAAGGTGTTAAACTCTGGGTCAGCCCTGAGCTCAGACTAGGGTGTAAGGTCTGTGCAAATCCTGAGTTTAAACTTTGAGTGATTCCTGATATCATGAGCTTCGTCTGCTCTGTTGTCAGCATGCGTCCTTTGCTGTACACAGAAGAGCATTCGTTCCTTAGAGCCATAATTTCATCACGCAGTTTTGCAACCCTGAAAAGAAAATCCAAAGGGATAAGGTGCAATATAAAAGGCACTTGTCAAAAAGAGTGAACTCTAATGTGAATTATAGGCTTTAGTTAATAATGATGTATCAATACTGGCTTACCAGTTTTAGCAAATGTGCCGCACTAATGCAAGATGTTAGTAACAGGGGAAGAGGGAGGTATAAGGGGGCATATGGGAACTCTATTTTTCACTCAGATTTTCAATATGTCTAAATCGCTCAAAAATATACGGAAGAAAAACGAGGAGGTCATTATAATCACATGGGTAAAATTCTGCATCATGATTTTTTTCAATGAGAATTGTACTATGAGGACTTTCAATCTTATTTGTCTTTACAACTACATTTATAATGAATACAACTACTATAGCATAATATGACCATTCTCCTGTTATTTGGCATTGGGATAGTTCTAAAATTTTGTTATTATAAAATACATATGAAACGAATGTAAAGTTTTTTCTACATTTGCGTATATATCTTTCATATTTAGAATTACTATAGATTCCTAACAGTGCAATTCCTGAGTCAAAAATTTAAAGTTTTGAATTTATATATTTATACACAGAGAGAGGGAGAGAGAGAGAGAAACTATAGCCTGAAATGTTCCATACCTACTAACACACACTTCACAGTGATATAGGTTTTTATACAAATAGTTTCTTTAAAGATTTTGTTATGAACATTTTCATAATAGGATAAACAGAAAACTAAAAAACTGAATTAAAAATGACACTTTTTGGCTGGGCGTGGTGGCTCACGCCTATAACCCCAGCATTTTGGGAGGCTGAGGAAAGTGGATTACTTAAGGTCAGGAGTACAAGACCAGCCTGGCAAACACGGCAAAACCCCATCTCTAAAATACTAAAAATACAAAAAACTACCCAGACGTGGTGGTGGGTACCTGTAATTCCAGCTACTAGGGAGGCTGAGACATGAGAATCGCCCGAACCCAGGAAGCGGAGGTCACAGTAAGCTGAGATCACACTACTGCACTCCAGCCTGGGTGACAGAGCAAGACTCCATCAAAAAAAAAAAAGAAAAAAAAAAAGACACTTTCCTTACTTTTTTTTATCTTTCAAACATCTCATGAATACTTTAAATATATGTAAGTGATGTATGCAACACACATACATTTATTGTATTCATTTTAGCGAGTTAGCGTCTGCAGCAGTATTGTATGTACCATAAAATATTTTTTCCGTTGCTAATCTTTAAAAAACAAATACCTACTTAAAACACCAAAATATTTAAGAATGTGACACATATTTTCAACTAAAAAAGAACTAAGAAACAGATTTCATAAAATTTCATACTCTACATTCCTATTTCAAATGCCCATGAAACAGTTACACAGAAAATGGACAGAGAAAGAGTAAGTAGCACTCTTACCTCTGTACCAACTGATCTGCCTGGTAGTATTTTCCATCAATAAGAATCTGTACATCAATTACATGCTGGCGTAAAAGGTTCTCACATTCAAGTATATACCCAGCAATTTCTGCTTCATTCTGAAACTGCACTCCTGATTCTAATCTCTTAGAATCCTGTATTTTAAAAGAACTCAGTATTAATTCTGTGAAACAAGTTTCAAGATGATCTCAATTACAAAACTTCAAAGATTGGAACAGAAGCCTACTTGAGCTTTCTTCAGTTTTCCTTGTTGGCTCAAAAATATGTTTTCCCTCTGCTTGTTGCCTCTCAGAGAGCAAACACTAATCATGATCTTTAGCGAACTTTAAGTTTCAGAGGAGAATACATACCAAGAATCAACCAAACATTCTGCAAAAGTTTTAGTTCATCCAAATGCACAGTGACTCCTTTACCACAACCCCAGTGGCTCCTAAAGTTAACTTACAGACTGAAGAGCATTTCGAGCAAGTATCAGTTTGTCTTCACAGATGACACTGTCCCTCTGAACTCGGTTGGCAATCTGTTGCAACATTTCCAACCTAAAAGATGAGACGAAATAAAATAAAACTTTGAAGTCAAAGAGCTCACCATTTCTGAAAAATGCTTCCCATCAAAAAGTAAAACACAATCCCACAGCAATGATTCAATACCTGTGTCCATCAAAGGATTCATTGCCGAAGCTAATGCAAGAGTTGATCAGTGTTGGGCCACAGTGAACCGAGAGAAGATTTTCATTCGAATCAAGACTGGTTCGAGTGCTGGTAGTGTTACTAAACACGGAATCACTGCTACGGTAACTATAACTACTACCATGCATTTCTATTCCTGAAGCGATGTTCTTCCTTTGACCATTCAAAGCAGACTAAAAGGTAGAAGGTCTGGAAAAAGCTCTACTTCTAATGGTGAAAAGTGGCAGCTGAATATTACAGCTTTTAATGGCTTCTTAAATATGCTTCAACATGCATATGCAACACACAGCAAATAATATGCTGATAACTATTCAAAAGAATCTCGCCTAAAGCCATTCATTTGCTAGCTGAGGTTTGCCTTCTGTATCCTGTATTAAAACCCTACAAGTACGAACAAAGCAGGCCCTGGGCGTCACTGGAAAGGATATGCCAAATATTTGCACTAAGAGTCATCCAATTGCAACCAACTAAAAAACAACTCAGATGCCTCACAGAAGCCCAGGACAACTAGTAAAGACTATTCTGGCAACAGCAATCATTAGCTAAAAGAACACAAATATTCGATCATAGCCTGACTTCGGCAAAAGACCAGGTCTGTGCTGAATAACATAAGGAAGGCAAACAGCTAGAAATTATGAAGTACCTCAAAACAAATGAATTTGATGAGAAACAAAGTACATTTCCATTTAACCACCATGTCATTTGTTTATTAGGTTAATATAACTGAAAAAGTATCCATTTACCTTTCTTTATATGACATGCTCCCAGTAATGTTATTTCTAAACCTACTATAAAGTGCCAAGTAGAATACTGATGCAATGCTTACAAATTTAATTTGTCTGTGCTTGTTTTTCCATTCTATGGGATATTACATGGCATAAGAACACTGACTTTCTTTCCCATTTGTTTTTCACACACTCCCATGCCACATAGCTATTATTTGCAATACACAGATAATCCCAAAAAATGTGCATGAAGAAACATGAAGGCATTTATCCAACCAGGCTCCTCCATATTTTCCTACCTCCAATACTACTGTTACACCTCCACTCTAAGAGTAGGTATTTTTCTTTTAAGGGGTCAAGAAAGGGGAAATTTGAGAGTGCCACATCAAATATAGTGAGTGAACAGAAGAGCTCAAAACAATAACAGTGGCACCTAGCATTTATTAAGTAATTGTTATGTGCAGGAAATTAATCATTTTAAATACATAACTCATCTCATTCTCATAACCACCCAATGTGGTAGGTACTATCACCTCCTGTTTACAAATGAGGAAACTGAGGCTTAGACAGTTAAAGAACTTGTCTAAGATCATACAACTTGCAAGCTGAGCTAATAATCTCATTTAAAATTGAGTGGCTTCTGGGCCCCGAACTCTCAACCACTCTCCTTTATTAAGATATCTTAAAATTCAGCTACTGTTCTAATGACTAAAAATCTACTCTGTATCCTCTGGAATACTTTTCCATTATTTCAGATAATTAATAAAGTATCTCATTTCAATCACCCAGAATTACTTCTTCCATAAAAGCTGTATCCTGTATGTTTCTGGCTTGTTTTGGTTTTAATCATCCAGTTATGGAGACATATTATTCTATATTAACATAAATGTAATCAGTAATTTAACAAAGAACTGACGGGTTAGACTTGCTCTCATATATTTATTTTATGCATTATTTCACAATGTTGAATGTTTAAAGTCAACACGCGAGGCACAGAGAACAAGACGATTCTGAGCACCTCTACTGTGTGTCAGGCACTGTGTAAAGCATTGGCAATGCAAGGGACAGCAAAAACAGGAAATTTCTCTCCACATTCTTGGAGCTCGTATCTGTGGAACAGGCAACCCTTAAGCAATCACAGAAATAAATATAAAAATACAACCAAGATAAGCACTATGAAGGAGCAATACACGTAAACACGAGAGTTCTAAGCAAGATATCTGAGCTAGCCTAGGAGACTGTGACAAGTTTCTTGAGAATGTAGTGTTAGAGCTGAGATCTAAGAATGTTTAGGTGTAAAGCAGCCAGCGGGCTGCTCTGCAGAGAGCAAGGGGACTGGAGAGGTGTGTCTGACCACACAGGCCTTACCCTGTGATATGGCTCGGCTGTGTCCCCACCCAAACCTCATCTTGAATTGTAATAATCCCCATGTGTCAAGGGTGGGGCCAGATGGAGATAACTGAATCATAGGGGCAACTGCCCCCACACTGTTCTCATGGTAGTGAATAAGTCTCGAGATCTGATGGTTTTATAAATGGGAGTTCCCCTATACAATCTCTCTAGCCTGCTGTCATGTAAAATGTGATTTTGCTCCTCATTCACCTTCTGCCATGATTGTGAGGCCTCTCCAGCCATACGGAACTGTGGGTCAATTAAACCTCTTTTCCTTTATAAATTACCCAGTCTTGGGTATGTCTTTATTAGCAGCGTGAGAACGGACTAATAGACCCTGCAAGGTCTAGGTTCTACAGACCTCATGGTTAATGAAGAACACAAATCATAATTCCCAGGTACCAGGTCAAGTCTGTAATGAAGACAAAGTCATCCAACAAATGTTTCCTGAAGACTGAATGGTACCTTTCTGGGAAACTGGGTGTAGTGAGAGACAAAATAACAAAGAGCTAGTGATGATTTCATGGAGTAAATGCACTTGTAGAAGTGTGGCAGAAACAGAACCTGAATTAACATTTACTGAGTGTGTTCTAGACACCATTCATCACAATTAAAAACTGCCTCATGGAAAGAAAACTATAGCAAAAAATGTACAAGAAATAAAATCAGTCCATTGTTGACCTACAAGCTTTCAGATCCAGGCCCTGGTGACTTAAGGCCAACGTGAGAAATTACAGGTAATTTTGGCTGATTTTAAAACTGTAAAGCCTCATTAGATGAGATTTCACATACCAATCCAGCCTACCAGGTCATTTATATACCTTAATTCACTGATTGACTATTTAAAACATCTTAGAAGAGTTTCTAGATGAGAAAATAGAGAATCAGAAAGATTAAGTGACTTATCCAAGGCCAAGTAAACAGAAGTGTAAGTTCTTTCACAAGAACACAGAAGCCCCTCCCCACTTGATAGTCATGGTAGAAAACACCTCTGGCCTACCTTTCTACTTCTGGACGAAGTGCCTTCTCCCTCTCAAGCATGGCAATAATGAGTTTCCCCCACTCTTTTTCTATGTCATTTGGATGATAACCTTGAAGGAGCTTGATGCGTCCAAATTCTATCCAAATCTTGAGAAAACAAAAAAACTTTAATGTGAAGCAAAAAAGAAAACGAAACCAACATTATGCCTGACAACACAAAATAAATGTGAGCTTACCTCTAATAATTTATAGAGATGTTTAATTTTTGATTTTTCTGTCTCCTTTGGTGGAATTTCTGTTTCTTTAAACTGTAAATACTGATTATAAAGTGCCTAAAATAAAAAGGACAAGAAATTAAGGGTCAAATTTAAAAGATCTGTCTTCACTACCTCACTAAGCCACCACTCTGTCACTTACTGTATCATACGCATTCAGTAGGATTCCCTTGTAAAACTGACAAAGACATACCAATTTCCAGCCAGTTGGTGACCTGGGTTATCTAAGATTTGATGAGGGTGTAATTATTCATGTGAGCCATGATTTAGTGCCACAGGGGGATCTGGATAATAATAAACCATGCAGTGTTTACTAGCGCTCTACTAAAAATCTCTCATCTTCCAAACAAGAAAACATACCCGTTAAAAGATGCACTTCCCAAATGCTGCACTTTACCTTTCAGTCTTTGGAAAAATAATTTGAAGCAATTCTCATAAAAAAAGAAATAAAACCACTCTCTTCTATCACATGGTTCTATCCTTCAAAACAAACTTCTTAGCAAAAAGGACTAACGTTTGGGTTCAATGTTCCATTGGCCAATTTACACAGATTTTTTTTAAACTAATGAAGGTAGATGCTATTAGTTGATGGGGCTATTATGACAGAAGTTTCAACCATATAATTAAATTATTATCTAGTTTGTATACACTAATTTGGGAACCTCTTAAATATGATTTATTTATTAAAAGGGACCTCCATAAAAATTACGTAGATAATGCATCTTCATATTTAATAATCATGTACTAATTATTTCATCCTAATTCATGCAGCTATAAAACAAGACCCTGTAAATCTTTTTTTTCTGTTTTTGAGACAGAGTCTCACTCTGTCACCCAGGCTGGAGTACAAAGGCGCAATCTTGGCTCACTGCAACCTCCGCCTCCCGAGTTCAAGCGATTCTCCTGCCTCAGCCTCTGGAGTAGCTGGGACTAGAGGCGCCCACCACCACACCAGGCTAATTTTTGAATTTTTAAATTTTTAGTAGAGATGGGGTTTCACCATATTGGCAAGGCTAGTCTCGAACTCCTGACCCTGTGATCCGCCCACCTTGGCCTCCCAAAGTGCTAAGATTACAGGCACGAGCCACTGTGCCCAGCTGACCCTGTAAATCTTAAGGATGACACATTTCTGAAGGATTCCATTCAAATTTCTGCTAATGCAATTATTTGGCATTTCCCTATGATGTATTTTCTTAATCTATGTCTTGTCCTAGACAGGAGCAAGTAATCTGTGTGACCACTTCTTCTCTAACTAATAATCTACAATAATGAGAAGCCAGTACAATTCACCCAAGGGTGTGGGCAGTAGAAATCCATTTGGAAGTAAGTATATCTGAACATGAAATCTGAAAACTGTTTTGAAATCAAAATGCAATGTTTCAGGATGTCTGTTGGTCATTAAGCACCAAATGCTCCTATGTGATAAACACTGTTCATGGCACCACATGGTAGTCGCAGGGAAAAGTTTTCCTGCCTTGGAGAATTTCATGTCCATGTAGGGAAGCATCACACAAACAGCTTGAGAACACTTAAAAACTATCATATCATCACATGCCAAGTAACTTCATCCCAAGGACAAACTCCCTGAGGCAATGGGAATGAAAGCCATTCCACAGATGCTCTGTACAGAGGCAGGAGCACAGTGAATGGCTCTAATAGGGCTCACCCTGGACTATTACAGTTTTTTCTACCCCACTCTGATCATGAAAATAAAGCTTATAAACCAAGAAATTAAGGCTTTGTAGGCAATATTCACATTACCAGCTTCTAGATATAGACCACATTGCTATTATAAAACCAAATACGCAAATGAGACAACTTATTCTTTAATAAGTTTACATATTTACAATGGAGTTTATATCTGTAATGCCTTTGCCTCAAAGAGCTTGCCCAAAGTTTTTCAGTATTAGCAAATGTTTTACTAAACCATGAATTCACTTATACTGGAAGTCAGACATGTATTTTCAAATTCATGGTAAAATACAGTATGTACCTCTTCCTGCACAAAAGATGCCTCTGAAGCAGTTTTTAACAGGACTCAATCACAGGCACACTCCCAAACCAGTGCCACACTTGTGTGTACTCCCCAGGGGCCCTCCTACCTCAGCCATAAGAGGGGCTCCAAGCACTTCCCATGTACTAAAATCAATTTGACAATGTCAGTTTCAGAGACTCTCAAATTAAACCTTTAACCTCTCAGCCAATCAAAGCTGAGAGACTACAACTACAGTTCATCTGTTCTAATTGTGAATGTTCTACCTCCACTACAGAGAAATGAGTAAATAAAAATTCTGCCTACTTATTAATGACTTTCCAAGGCCATTCGATTTCTAAAATTACTGAATTATTCTAGCATTACTTAAGGGTTTATAATCAAATCAATACTATGTAATTTCTTTAGTGGCACTGACCTTCAGTTCTATAGGATTATTAGGAAATGTTCTCTCAGACATTGTGGTCACATGGTGTCTAATCCATTGGATGAGGTAGTTCACCGTATTCTGGTATTCAATCCATTTGACTTCAACATCCTAGAACAATCAAATGATAGAAAAGGTTCGTGTCTGTAGATAATAACATTCACATCTAAGACAATTTAGTCAGAAGTCATTTGTGAATTTACTTATTTGAAGCCTAACAGAGAGAACCAGCTAAATGTTTTCTTACTTTCACCTAGACCCAGTCCCTGTTACATAAACACCTTTAAAAAGATGCTGTCAACATTTGGGCACTAACACTAACCTAATGAGTGCCAATTCTCATCCAAAGAAAGTGGCTGCCAACGGTAATGTATTTAGAAGGCTTTTGAGGCTCAATCTAAGCAAAGCAGAAAAAATCCAAAGCCAGTTTGGGTGTTTACCAGGGCTCAAGATGGGGGACTAACAGCTTGTGTAAGCCAAGTTAGTTGCCATCTTTGCCAACTACTTTAGATCTAAATCAACTGTGTATCTGAAACTAAAAAGACTTGTCCAATATTTAGAAATCCAGATATGTATGCAAACCACAGGAAATGTATATGGTGGGATTATCCAGGAACTCAATAGGCAAATTCTTTAAAAATGGAGGAAACTGGAAGGCTGCTAATTGCTCTGTTTAAGTATTTGATGAATGCTTATTATGTTCAAAGGTTATGCTGAGTTTTATAATAAAAAAAAAATCCTTTAAGACATACTATCTCTTGTCAAGGAGTTACTGTCTAAATTCGGAGGCAAGAGAGATACATAATATAAACAGGCAAAATGAAGAGCAGTATTTAATTAAGCGTTGAAATGCTGAAACAACTGAAACAGGTAGTATATGCTAGTTGAGATAAGAATCAGGCAAGCATATCCGTGCCTTGAAATAGTTTCTAAAGCTTCTTGGGAAAGGCAGTATCTGAGAAGTTCTGCAATGACCAGTAAGTAATTATTGGTGGGGGGAGATGAGTGGGGGCTTTCCAAGGACAACTTTTGTTGAACTTCTAAAATTACCAAATTATTATAGCATAAGCGTTTACAATCAAATCAATCCGAAAGTGCTAAAAAAGTGGATAAAACGGGAGTCCCATGTGAGTCAGGACAATGACATGGAAATACCCTGGCTACCAGTAAACAGTTCACATTGGGAAATCCTAGCTAAAAAATGTAGGTAAACAAAATAAATTATGCAGTTTTGAATGTCAGAATATCTAGACTGCATTTAACCTTGCAAGGAATATGGAGCCACTGAAAGTTTTCAAGCTAAAGACCTCAAGTTCTAGGCAGATTAATGTGGCAACAGTGTACAGAGGTGGTGGGAAGAGGGAAAAATGAAGACGGAAACCTGTAAGAAAGCTATCAGCCTAGTTCTGCAGGGACAGGCAGCAGGATCAGCATGGAGGCAGCGAGAAGAAGAAGCAAGAGATGGCCAAAAGAAACATTCTGAAGCAACGCTCAACATTCAATTGTCAGGGATGAGCATGGGGACAGGCTACTTAGGGATCCAAAGAGCATAAAACCTTTGAAAAGAAGAACCTGAGGAAGAATATGGAAACAGGTCTAGAAATAGCACACAGAACTGACAGAAATGATCAGAAAAGGAAGCTCCTAATCCAAGGGAGCTAATTCAAGATGAGCTCCTAAATCTTCAAAATAATGTAGGGAAAAAAGGTATTTGCAAGGAAAAGGCAGAAATCCAAGTGAAGGGGATCACCCCTAAATATGTGACAAAAACAGGTTTCCAGTTCTCTTCCAGAAATGCATAAGCACTTCTTAGCATAACCACCAAAAAATAAATAAATAAAATGCATCATTGAAGTGAATTAAACAAACCTTTAAGAAATAGCAGACTAATAAAAAGCCCAAAGCTACATGTCAGACACCTTCCCTGCTCATTAAGTAGCTCTGCTATTTTGGCCAAATCCAATAACTTTCCTCTGGAGCCTGCTTTTAAATCATAAAAATATTATCTAGCCAACTTATTTCATAAGATAGTATGAGGTAGCAAATTTGAAATTATTTTCAAAAGTGAGATATTCTATACATATAAGAGGATAGCAAATATGGCAGTGTAAAACAGCACCTAGCTAAAAATGGAAAACTCTACATTTCAGAAAGTTTTAGGTTTTATTTATAAAATGACAGTAACTATAAATAACCTCTTTTATTTATGAGACGAAACAAAATTTTTAATGAGTTATACTTCAAATTTAATGGTAGAATGTCATGAAATACAAAGATTATCAATTTATCAAACGGCATATTAACTCCAATTCTTTAAAATATATTCAACATTCAAGGCTGGGCAAGGTGGCTCAGCCTGTAATCCCAGCACTTTGGGAGGCAGAGGTGGGCAGATCACAAGGTCAAGAGATCGAGACCATCCTGGCCAACATGGTGAAACCCCGTCTCTTTATAAAAAAAAGAAAAAGAAAAGAAAAAATATATATATTCAACATTCAAAACCTGCAAAAAATACTATCAATAAATGCAGTCAACTAGTCATTACTGAATCAACAGCTTCGAGTATGGAAAAATCAATACTCACATTTGCACCAATGCCTTCCCCACCTTCAGGGACTTTAGGAAATGCATCATAGAGAGATGAAACATAAGTTATTACTGATTTTTCATCAGGTGAGGAGACATCAACATCTAAAAATATCAACATAAATTAATCATTTCACAATGTTGGTAAATTACTTTTGATCAGACTTTCGTGCCAACACACATATAATCAAGAAAACAACTCACCTTCAGGGTCCAGAAGTCTTATAACACCAATTTTTTCTGCTACATAAAAAGCATGCTCTAAATTTGCAAGGTTGCTTTGAACAGCAACAGTATTCATATCTATCAGGTCCGGCCTAGGAAAAAAATTCACTGCGTTAATTAGCTTTTCTCATGCACCAACTCAACATTATATTTATATATGTTTCCATTTACAAAACAACTTCTGCTCAAATTAATAACGAGCCTATGTTAAAATGCAGAGACCTTCAACAAACATTTAACATTGCTCACTTATCTCAGAAACTTTTGTGCTGAAAGGAAATATAACAAGGAAAATATAAAAACTTGAACATATATAAATTTCAACAAGTCTACAAATATCTCATAGTCAGAATACACATGAGTATCTCTCCCATCCAACTGATTTAAGCTACACTACTCCAACAGCCTATTTCCAATCCAACCAGCATCCTGTCAATATTTTTCCCCAAAGACAAAAAGCTTGTAGCTTAGTTCAATGATTTGTGCACGGCATCCCCATTGCACCACACCCTTTTACGTCACCTTTGTCTTCTACAATCCTATTCATTCTTCCAAGGAGAGATCAAGCTCCATCTCCTCTGTGGGGCCTGGCTCATCTTCCTATTCCTTATTTCTGTCTCTGTTCCCTGAACTCATACTTCCAGCCTGCACCACACACTGTGGCACTTAGGATAATCTGAGACTTCCTTGCTCTATTAATTCACTGTTCTGTGTACATGTTGTTTCTCCCAAACCGTCAACTCCAACGTAGCAAGTACCATGTATTAAGAAAATTTTGTATTTTATCCTTCTACTGAAATAAAGAATGATGTATAGTATACCCTCAACAAATATCTACTGATAAGTTGGTAAGTAGGTTGGTTCGTTAGTAATCTGAATCCTAAATGAATGGCTAAAATATGCAATAGTTTATATTTTCACAAGCACACATGTGTGCACGTGCCCACACACATACACACACAGTCATACATACCAGACTTCATCTTTTTCTAATTTGTGAAACTTACATAACACCCAAACTTTGAAGCAGAAACTTTGAAGCTCGCTCTATCTACATGAGAAAGGAAGAGTCCTCAAATACTTCTTGTAGAGAAAGTGCCAAAATATGGTCATTGGAGACCTCACTCAAGGCTAAAAGCCAGTCAGGAAACTTCTATCTCAAAAACAAAGCATTAAAAGAATACAGGAACAGTGTGGAAACAGCAAAGCCTTCAAAAAGAGTGGTACTCACCACCCAAAAAAATCACTGAGTAAGAACCTGTTGATCAGCTTACAAAGAAAGGCTGTCCACAATCTCCACAGGCATTCTTCTTTGCTCAAAATAATCATTTGAAGAACCACAGAAAGAGTGGGAGGGCTCAAAGGTAGTGTAGGAGAAATAAAATGCAAATTATTTTGTATACTACTTGGCAGGCTGCTCGTATGAAAAGCTGTTTGAAAATATATCACTAATATTAGAAAGATAAATGGCAATTTGTACTCTTTTTTAAGGACAGCAAACAGATCTCTCAAGAAAATCGTATACTTTTATATCACTTTGCACTGTTCATAACCTGGAAATGTAGTTACCATCACCTACATGCTCATATTACAGGAAAATATTAGGAAATCCTTCAATGTTTTCAACATGCCACCAATACGACCACTCAAAAGTGATCCTACCATTTATTATAGGAACAATAAATCCACTGACAACAATGGAGGTAAATGACAGATCTCTAAAACTAACATTTTTATTCACATAGAAACACACTGAAGAATCTGCCAACCTCAAGATTATTAAACAGGTATGTATAGCAGTCTAGACAAAAACAAATACCTAAAGTTCTTTCATCAAAAAATTGTTTTGTTTCCATAAAGTTTGCACTTTTTGGGGGAAATAAAAAACAGCCTTTCTAAGTCTGCCAAATCTCAGAACAAGACATGGCATGTTATTATGAGAACCCTGTCATCAGCAAAGAAAGTAAACACTGAGTAATCCCAGAGAGAATGAATAAAGTCATTGAAGAATCAAGTTTTTCAACTAAGAGAATACAATATAAAACTTCCTTCAGAAAGACATAGTCATTTCAACACAAAAGCAGCTGTAGAATACAATGAGTCTGAGTAAGTCATCTCTTTTATCATGAAGTTTAACACTTTAATGGAACAAAAACTGAATGGCTTTCCTTCACTAAAAGACAGCAGATAAAGAAAATTAGTTAAGCAAAAAAGGGAGAAGAGAAAAATTTTAAAACCGTTATGAAGCTAGGTGAAGTGGCTCACGTCTATAATCCCAGCACTTTGGGAGGCTGAAGCAGGCAGATCACCAGAGGTCAGAAGTCTGAGACCAGCATGACCAACATGGTAAAACTCTCTCTCTAATAAAAATACAAAAATTATCTGGGCGTGGTGGCAGGCACCTGTAATCCCGGCTACTTGGGAGGCTGAGAATCGCTTGAACCCGGGAGGTGGAGGTTGCAGTGAGCCAAGATCTCACCATTGCACTCCAGCCTGGGTAACAAGAGCGAAACTCCTTCTCAAACAAAAAAAAAAAACTAAAAAAACACTATGAAAAAGTAGTAATAGGCTGTAATCTTCGAAGCGCTATTTCTCCCCTAGCTAATCTCCTAACAGTGTGGTGGTCCCTTTGTCTTTCAAATCAGTCTTTCCTCTTTCGGCCTGAAGCATCCAGAAGAGGCCTTTGCTGTGTGTGTCCTATCCACCACCTTCATTCTTCATCATAGTCTCACTGGGATAACACAACCCTTAAAACCTTCATTTATTTTTCACATACAGAAGATACTTTCATTCTAAAGGTTTCATTTCTTTGTAACTCTTTTTGTGGAACGTTAACAGGAAGTTCCGTTTCCATCTTAGGTTTGACTAACCAAACAGCATTAGACTATATTACAGTGACCATGTTCCCATGTTACATTTTAGATAGTTGGACATTAACTATTATAACTTGCCTGTTTTATAGAAACCTTTCAAAATCATATAATTACTTTACCACGTAAAGTAATAAATGCTAGTCTTTTTATGGAAAAAATAAGGCCATTCTTTTACTTTTTTATTATTCTATGATAATATCTTTTCAAAATGACCTAATCATAAATTATAATTCTTTAAACATATTTATATCCCAGCTTTTCCTTTATAAGCAATTAAAAGTAGCTTACAAAGAAAACACAAGAAGATAGCATAAAATTTAAATCAGAAGTATAAAACCAAGAAAAGGCCTTAAAATGAAATTGAAAGTGAGACTAAAAATTGCAACTCATGCCGGGCATGGTGGCTCATGTCTGTAATCCCAGCAGTTTGGGAGGCCAAGGCAAGCAGATCACCTGAGGTCAGGCATTCAAGACTAGCCTGGCCAAGAAGGTGAAACCCCGTCTCTACTAAAGATAAAAAAATTAGTTGGCTGTGGTGGCAGGTGCCTGTAACCCCAACTACTCAGGAGGTTGAGGCAGGAGAAGTGCTTGAACCCTGGAGTCGGAAGTTGCAGTGAGCCGAGATTGCGCCACTGCACTCCAGCCTAGGTGACAGAGCGAGACTGCCTCAAGAAAAAAAAAAAATTAACATAACAGACTACCTAAGGCTTCCACATTGTATCATGATAAACACCAACACACTCAACTTCAAGGAGCATGAAACAATGTCAAAATACTTGGAAAGGAAGTACTTAGAAGTATTAGAAATATGGCAGAGGGGACACTAATTAAAGTTAGCTAAGAGAAAGAGAAAAATGTCATCTATGAGAAGACTACTTTAGTGCAGACACAATGTTACCAAATCCTGAACCAAAAATGTGACAATGGCTGAAAAGACAGATATGGGAAATATCAATGGCCACGGTCCAAATCAGGATTTTTTTTAAGGATGAAAAAATTAAGTGATTTAAATTCACAGAGTCTGTTAGATTGTGCTGGCTCTCAACTGGCACTCAATAATTATTCATGTGGATACAAACAGTAAGGTTTTGGCTATCCTGCATCTGCTTTCCTATGTTTGAGAAATTTCTCTTTCATAAGTCTTAGGGATAAGGAGAGGAGCAAAGCCCATTTCCCAACAGAAAAACAGAAACATATCAGGTTTTTCCTGCCTCTTTTCTTTGCTCAAGAAATGTCCACTGCATACCTCACCTCCAACTCAAATTCTTTCTGCAGACTCTGTTCCACCATCATTTCCTCCAGGAAGTACTTTCCTCTGTTCCCAAATGCTGTCTGCTATCTGCATTTCTGTATTTACCACATCTTTCATAACTATACATTTGCCTATACCTCATATTGGACCATGAGCTTCCTGAAGGCAAAGCCCGTGATGTCCACGTTTATATCCTCAATATCTAACACAATACTTAAAACATGAACTTTTGAGGAGTAAATAAATAATAAAGAAATAAATGAGCTATGGGGCTAGGAAATACCAGTGTTTCAAATTCCTGGAGATATTTTCCATCCTAGGCTTGTTATTCTTCTTTTCACTAATTTCTACCGACAAAATTACCATCTATGGCTTCTAGCCAAGTTTTCAAAACCCTGTTGAAATTTACATGGACCAGGGTACAATGTCATAGCTTCTCCATATCCTAAACAAGCACACACCCTTTCAAGGTTTCCTAAAGGCTTTTCTCTCCTAAAAAATCATCTGGAAAGTAGGCACGGAGTGAGGACAACAAACAGGGGTAAAGAAGCTGAAGTTGCTGCTTCTAGGTCCCCTCCCTTATGCGCTCATGTACCCTCAACTTCAGCTTCTGATAATGTTGCCAGTTGGGATACCTTATAAAGTAATAATCAAAAAACAATAATGGGGACTAATAAATACTGATACCCACTTTGTGGCAGGCAATGCATTAAAGGACTTAAAGCATTATCTCACTTAATCATTTCAGTGACCCTAAGCAGTAGGTTGTATTATTATCCTGAACTTACAGATGGAAAAAACCAAAGCATAAGGAAGTTATATAACTTGACCAAGAACATAAATCTGGTAAGCAGCAGTCAGGGTTTGAACCCAGGTCTGTCTGACTACAGAGCCTGATTTCTTTGCAATATCCTGGCATCATAAACTGAGAACTAAACAGTAACACCCAATATGAAGCTGAGAATACAAAACAAAGAAAATGTATAACAAATTATACTTCTACTACTGGGCAAAACGATAATGATGTTGGTAATCCTCATAAAGAAACACAATAATGTGTGTGTGTGTGTGTGTGTGTGTGTGTGTGTTTCGACATACTCAGAAAAAATAAAATGCAGTTCCAGATTATTGCAAAACAGAACTCATCAATGTATCCTATACCAATGTTTCTCACACTGGGGTCCTAATCCAGATTAAGAATAGAAACAAAGGCCAGGCATGGTGGCTCATGTCTGTAATCCCAGCACTTTGGGAGGCCAAGGCAGGTGGATCACCTGAGGTCAGGAGTTCGAGAACAGCCTGGCCAACATGGTGAAACCCTGACTCTACTAAAAATACAAAAATTAGCTGGGCATGGCGGCGGGCACCTGTAATCCCAGCTACTCAGGAGGTTGAGGCAGGAGAATTGCTTGAACCCGGGAGGCGGAGGTTGCAGTGAGCCAAGACCATGCCACAGCACTCCAGCCTGGGCAACAGAGCAAGACTTCATCTCAAAAAAAAAAAAAAAAAAAGAATAGAAACAAAGACTTGGTTATCTGCATTTTAACAACTTTCTCTCCCATGCCTCAGGTGATTCTTATCAGGCAAGTTTGATAACTAAACAACATTTAAAATCCTTCTTTCTAATAATTATTTCACTTTCTTTCAAGATTACAAGCATTTTGTATTGAGAAAAAAAGTCCACAGTGTCATCAGGCATTATATAACAACACAAACAAAAGCACCCACAAGCAGAAACATGCGACTGCCTTATCCTCTCGGCAGGGGAGAGTGAAGCTTTTAACTCTTTTTCGGTGTTTATTTTTATTAAATATACAAGAAAAAAACACATTTAGCGCTAGCAAGGTGGGAGGGTGGGTGTGTTATTTTATATTGGCCCAACTCTGGAGTACACTATACAATAATGAAGCCTGGAAAAAGATAGAATTTGGTCATGTATTCTTTTTCCTTCATCAGATTTAAAAACCCACCTAAATTTTGTGACTTGAGATATCTCATCACTCGAAAAAACACTGGGCCACAGTTTCGGTCCTTAATTTAAAAAGGAAAGACAAGACAGAGAGAAGAATGGTTGTTGTCAAAGGGTGGTGGGAGATAGAAATAGGGAGTTACTGTTTCATGGGTACAGAGTTTCAGTTACGCTGGATGAAAAGAGCTCTGGACATGAATGGAGCTCTGGAGACGAATGGTGGTGATGGCTATACAACAAAGTGAATACACTTAATGCTGCTTAACTATCAACTTAAAACTGGTTAAGATGGTAAATTGTATGCTATATGCATCTTACCACAATCTAATTTTTTTTTTTGGAGATGGAGTCTTGCTCTGTCACCCAGGCTGGAGTGCAGTGGCACAGTTTCAGCTCACTGAAACCTCCGCCTCCTGGGTTCTGGCAATTCTCCTGCCTCAGCCTCCCAAGTAGCTGGGATTACAGGTGTGTGCCACCATGCCGAGCTAATTTTTGTATTTTCAGTAGAGACAGGGTTTTGCCATGTTGGCCAGGCTAGTCTCGAACCCCTGACCTCAGATGATCTGCTTGCCTCAGCCTCCCAAAGTGCTAGGATTACAGGCATGAGCCACTGTGCCCAGCCATAATTCTTTAAATTTTTGTTTTCTTTTTTTTGAAACAGAGTCTCACTCTGTCGCCCAGGCTGAAGTGCAGTGATGCGATCTCAGCTCACTGCAACCTCCACCTCCTGGATTCAGGCAACTCTCCTGTCTCAGCCTCCCGAGTAGCTGGGAACTCTTTAAAATTTTTAAAGACATCTTCTACGTATTTGAGAGAAAAGGCTACACAACCACATGAGGCACATAGCTGTGAGTCAGGTGTCCTGTAATTTATTCCTAATTTGCTCTGACTGTGGACATCCTGCAACCTGTGTCTCAGTTCTTTCTGCAGAAAATGAGTATCAAGAATTACAGAAGTTAGAACAAAAATCACCTAGGGAGCATCTGGAAATGTGTATGACTATGGGAGGGAGGGCATTAGGGGCTGGTGGTAGCATAAAGTTCAAAGAACTCAACTGATTTACCCAAGATCTCAAGAGATTTATGTGAAAGTAGCTGTAAAACTTAGCATAAAGAACAATGCGCACAAGTTACCAAGACGTAACTATCGGCATAAAAACGTCATAAAAGGGTAATCAGAGAAGACTACTTGATGTTTTGGTATGCCTCACAGAAATAATTCTTCCCAGTCAAAAAACTAGCAAGTTCATTCATTTATTCATTCACTCAATATTTAATATGCATTTGCCATGTGCCAGAGAGTAAGGCACTGAGAACAGCCACTGTGCATATGGAGAGCTCAGAGCTCCAAAGGGAGGTCAGGAGAAAATCTGGTGGAAGAGCACCCAGGTGATGAAAAAAGGCATACAGAGCTCTGTGGTTGAAGGGCACATGACTACAAGGAGACCAGTGCATGGGCAGGAAGCCAGCAGCCAGGGGAAGATGGTGAGAGATGGGGCTGGATGTGTGGCAGAGGGTCACAATGATGCAGACTCTCATGAACACCTTAAAGGATTGTAAACTTTTTTCCTAAGAGCTATGAGAAGCCATCAAAACGCATTAAGGATGATTAGAAGAGATTAAATGATCATATCTGGGGGCAGCCAGAGAAAAAATTTAAAATGGTCAGAGAACTCCCACAGAATCCAGGTAAGTGGTAGCTTACAAAGAATGTGGCAGCAGTGGAAAAACAGGTGGCCAAGTCAGGAGATATTTAGAAAGTCAAATCTACAGAACTGGTTATAGTACGACGCTGGTTATAGTAATTAAGGCTGTAAGCATGGATGAAAGACAACACAGGGAGAAAAGAAAAAGTCCAACATGCAATCTTGAAAAACGCCAGTGTTTACTGGCCTTGTGAAAGAGGCCAAGTCTACGGAGGGAACTGAGCAGGAGCAGCCAAGAAGCGGGAAAAAAACAGGGAGTATGGTGTCATAAAAGCTAAAGGAAAGAGTATTTCAAGAAGAAAAGAATGCTTAACAGGGTGAAGTATTAAAATGTAAGGAAAATGAGGCCTGAAAAATATCCACCGGATTCAGCTACAACAGAAGTCACCCATGACCCAAGAATAAGTGTTGTGACAAATTATGGGGTAAGAATCTACATTAGTATGTGTTGGGGAATGAGTATAAAGCGAACAAATGATGATGGAGGATATCGCCAAGTCTTCTGAGGACTTTGGCCTTGAAGGAAAGGAATAATATAAGGTAGTAGCTGTAATAAAGCATGCAGTTAAGGGAGAGCATTTTTGGTGATTGTTGTTTTATTAACAGAATAGGCTGAAGCATGCTTAAAATCCAATAAGAAAGATCTAGTGAAGGAAAAAGTAGAATATATACAAGAAAGGTTTCTAAGGCAATCACAGAGATAAGATCCAGGGCACAGCAAGAGGGGACAGGCTTTGGATAGGTGGAAACAGGACTCCTGTGTTGAAAGGAAACAGGAGGTTGAGGATGGATGCAACTGAAGATAGGTTTGTGTCTTCCATATCAAAAAAGACTTTCTACTTGTTGGCTTCCATTTGCTCTGACAGTAAGAGTCTAGATCATCTGCTAACAGTGAGAAAAGGTGGTAGGAGGAGGTGCTGTCAGGAAGAGAAGGGTTAATCACACAGATAGAAAAAGACTGCTGGCCAGGACCATTTGAGGCTGGTGACGATGTTCTAATGAAATCAAACTGCCCTGAAGTATGGCTTTCTCTGGTGTGCTTCCCTGCATGGGGACATGCACAGACAAAGCACATGGCTGGGTTCCTACAGGCTCAGCCTTTACTGGCAAAATAGTACACAGTCAGCAGTTTGCAAGGAACTGAGGGATTGTGTGGAAGTGTAAAACAAAACAAAACAAAAACAAACCTCAGTCCATTTACCTAGAGACCATTTTCAGAACACCCTCTATACTACAGAACCCACACAGAGGTGACTGAACACACACGCCACTTAACATCTGCTCTTCAAAAGATCACAATAAAAATATACATTCAATATGCCTCACTTATCCTATGACAGCAGAGAAGTTACCATAACAAATTCCTGAAGATGACTGTTTTGATTAAATCATGTTCAGGCTTAGCATGTCCTTACTGTTCTTATTGGTGCAAAAAGCACTTCACCTTGCAGCTGCCAAAAAAAAACAACAACAAAAAAAAAAACCCTGTAATACATTCCTCCATTCCTCCCCAGCAAGTGAATGTGCACTTGCGGAAGACTCACGCATAGTTGCATAACTCGGTGTAGATATCCCTTCATGCTCATGTTTGGGCATAGATTAAGAACTCTAAGGTAGCAACAAGCTATGAAGGTAATTTTCCCTTGTTCTGAAAACTTGGTGCCTGAGCTTTTTCAAATGCTCTATTTTTTTCTACAAAGTGACTCTCCATTAACAACAAGGTAGACAGCAAAAATGAGAAACAGTGTATTAATAGCAAGCTTTGTTAGTACTTCGAGGTTAGAATCTAACAACTTCAATAATTAAAAAACATACCTAATGAATTATGACTTTCTCACTTCACAATGAACAATAAATCCCGTAACAGCCTAAATTTTAATGAATACAGAGAATGGTATATTGATGTTGACAGAGAAGTAACTCCTCCAGTGACTATTTTAGTGAACTAATAAAAGTAAAATTTAAGTGAACTTTAGCGACTAAAGGAGAAATACACCCTCCCCAAAAAGGGGGTAGTGGGAATCGATTTATTTTTATTATGGTAGAAAACTAAATCTCAAACTACTTTATCTCACAGACTAAGATGAGAATGTGAATAATCAAATCAAAATACAAAAAGTGTTGAAACGAATAGATGAACCTATCAAAGAAAAACAGATGGAGTAACATATATCAACCAGCTGTTCCTATAATGTAAAAGAAATCTTCATGTGAAAGGTAAGAGAATGCTAAAGGGAAACATGATAAGGCAGGACTTGTCAAGTTTCTAAACAAGGAGAGTCTTGATCAAAACCCGCCTTCCCTCAAGCTTTACAGTCAGTGCCCTATTGTTAGTAGATCTGTGACAGCATGTGGGGGGAGGGGAAACTCATGTTTATGACACACTTCCTAAATCTCTGGGACAGTGATAGCCACTCTCTCATATGCTACCTCAAGACAGCGCCACTCTAACTTTTCTTTTTTTTTTTTTTGAGGAGTTTCACTCTTGTTGCCCAGGATGGAGTGCAATGGTGTGATCTTGGCTCACCACAACCTCCACCTCCCGGGTTCAAGCAATTCTCCTGTCTCAGCCTCCCGAGTGGCTGAGATTATAAGCGCCCACCACCAGGCCAGACTAACTTTTTGTATTTTTAGTAGAACTGCCATTTCTCCACGTGGGCCAGGATGGTCTCACACTCCTGACCTCAGGTGATCCACCTGCTTCGGCCTCCCACAGTGCTGGGATTATAGGTGTGAGCCACCGTGCCCAGCTGACAGTCTAACTTTTCAATGATCACATCACTGAAATTTGTCAGCTTAGTCATTTTTCCTCCTAAATTCATAACACATGCATGTTTAGACTAACAGCTTGCATATCGAACAGTGAAACACGAGCCTGCCGTTTCATTTCTGGCACTTCTTTAAAAGCTGAAAAGAAATAATTTTATGAATAAAAGGACAAAGTAAAAGAAAGAATGGAAAAAAAAAAGAGTAGGGCTTAGATCTGCTAAAAGGTAATTAACAGATTAAGAAGTGTTTCTTTCTCAAAGGCATCATTTAGGGGAAACAGTGCAGAAGGGGTATGCATCAGTACAACTCTTTTGGTAGACAATTCAGAAGTTCGTCTCAAATGTTTAAAGGTAATCCCCTTGGTTCCAGCAATTCCACTTCCAGGACCTTATTCTATAGACATATTCACACGCCTGCACAAAGACACATACAAAGTTCAATACAACAGTTTTAAAAGCAAGAAACAACATGATGTCCATCAATGAGGTACTCTAAATAAAATGTTATATGCATACAATAGAATACCATATGGAATTTTTTTTTAATCACAGATACAAGAAAAAGTAGGACTGTGGTAACAAGTGCCTGCTGTAAAAATTGCAACCAGGTTTGCCAGGCTCCCATGAAGAGGACAACCAGATAACCCATCTTCCTACTGTGGCTGTGTCACTTGTTCAGTTTTCTCTCTCAAAAATGAAAGTAGGAGAATGTGGGCTATACCTTATATCACAGCTATAAAGATCTACTTTAGCCAGGCATGGTGGCTCACGCCTGTAATCCCAGCACTTTGGGAGGCTGAGGGAGGTAGATCATTTGAGGTCGGGAGTTTGAGACCAGCCTGACCAACATGGTGAAACCCTGTCTCTACTAAAAATACAGAGAAAATTAGCCCAGCATGGTGGAGCATGCCTGTAATCCCAACTACTCAGGCAGCTGAGGGAGGAGAATTGCTTGAACCTAGGAGGTGGAGGTTGCAGTGAGCCAAGATCGCGCCACTGCCCTCCAGCCTGGGTGACACAGCAAGATTCCGTCTCAAAGAAAAAAAAAAAAGATCTATTTCATCCAGTAATGAGAGGCTTCATATTACAGATAATTTCTGTAAATTAATCCAGACAAGAAGGCCAGGAACATAAAAGTAAAGTAATATATTCAGGTATTTCCTCTAAATATTTACATGCCAGATTACTTCCCCCAAATTGTATGTTAAACCATACAGACACAATAAAAATGTTCACCAGAGGGAGACACTAACTCTTACACCTCACTTGGATACAGACGCATTACATTATAAGCAGTGTACATTAGCTCTTCAAAGATTTAAAAACGAGATAATGGTTAGAAGTCATCCATTTCTGCTCTCAGAGTTCAATCATTTTGAGTTCATTTGGTGATGTAAATAAGCAATTTGACTTTTTCTACACAAGCTGGATTACTGGGAACTTTTTTTAACTGATAAGTTTCAGGCTCTAGTGTGTGTCTGGCTTGTGGTCTCACAAACTACAGCCCCTGGCTGTGTATGCACACACATACACACACCCTCAAACCTCCGGATTCCGTCGCCTGAAGGCTAAAGGAAAAGAACCACCTACTCAACACTAAGCCAACTTCCTATGGGAACATTTCAAACCCTAAAGGGCCTCCTCCCAGTATTAAACCAGTCGAATCCAGTTTAGCTTCTAAAGTGTGACTGAATTAAAGCATGTGACTGAATCACCAGCCTGCAGGTCATACGATTAAACAAGATGACTCTGGACACAGCTTTATAGTCTAACCTTCCCAATTACAACATCTTTAAACTTTAATATAATGAAATATGATGGCCCTATTATATTCTCATTCAAAATGCTAACAATGGACAAAATAAGTGCTATCCAACTACATATTCAGACAAGTGAAAAGTTCCTGGCTGCTTAATTAGGAAACATTTCACTGCTTTGCTCCTGCATATAACCTATTCCCAAAATTTTCAGTCTTACTTGGCTAATATATTTAAAACAAACCTATGAAAAGACTGCCAGGGGCATTAAAAGGCAAATTATTTATTTATTTATATTTAGCTTTCTTACTTTTATTTTTTTAAGGCAAATTAAATGAATGAGACAAATTAAAGACAAGAATAAGACAGGCAGAAACCAGTAAGCAGAAATAATCTCTTCAAACGCACACGCTCCTAGTTTTAGTCTTGACACACTTAGCATCTTTCCATAGCGCCACCTCAGATTCGCAAGGCTCTCCCACACATTTTGCACTGTTCTCTCTGGCCTTTGGGTACATATTCATGCTCGTGCCTGCTCAGGCAGACTTGTTTTCACACTGAGCAATGTTAGGTGCTGTTGTTTTGGAATTTGGCTTTCATTAATGTTCTAGGGCAGATAGCCAGCCACTTGGAGAGTATGAGAGAAGCCAGACAAGTCAGAGACTAAATTTCAGGCTGGAAGTCAGAGCTTTACCTCTCCCAAAAAGAAGCAAGTCAGTTTTACTGTGATGCCTCAGCAAACCCTTAAATAAGAGGAGAGTTGAACCCTTTGCTTGTAACACCTACTTCCGAAGAACAATCACTACTGTTAGGGATTTCAGTCCTCTATATCAACCCTAACTCTTGGTGACTTATTAATCCACTAGTGTTTAAAGGATACTCCTAGGATCCCTTGCCTACTGGCTCTTGGTTAATTCTACTTTATCCTCTCTTGCTTTTAATCCACTTACACACCAGATGTTTTTGTGACATTCTTTTGATCTAAGCTCATCAAATCCAGTATTCTTTGTTAGTCTTTTGATTGAAAATTAAGATTAGGGGCAACAGCAAGGCATATTTATCCAAGATCTCTTACCAGTTGTGGTTTTTAGCAAAAAGGTTGCATTAAATTCTAAAAAAAATTCAAGTATACAAACAGAATAAGCAGAAACTAGTACAGGTAATATTTTTTATTATTTGAACCCTTTTCATTGAAAACTGAACATAACACACAGAAGTTCCTATAAGGAATTATGAACAGAATTTCCTAAGAGATTTAATAGAAAGACATAATATATTTATCAGTGACCCATTTAAACAGAAGCTATAGAACCATCCCTTGCAATCTGTTCCACTGAATCATATAACTTTATCATTCTTACTACCCCACTGCATAATCCAGGCTCTTATTCCTCTTTAGGATAACGTGACATACTAAAACTGCTTAACAGATGCACTGTAATTTGCTCTCACTTATTCTAAGTATCTTAGTGTTGTTTTATTATCTATAATTTTCCTTATGAGTTGCTGATGCTATTTTCATAGACAGCTAACTCTCAGTTAAACAACTAATGTTGTCCCTCATTAGTTTCTTACAAGGGGCAAAGATCTTAGTTGTCAGTTGTATATGGTACTATTCATTTAGTCATTTCTTGAGTTCATCGATAATTTTCATATAGCTTTGCTGAAAATATCACTGATCTTCAAGAATGTACTATCACAATTGTTCTGGTCAACAGTTCCATTTCTTGAAATCTAGTTTGCCTAAAGGAAATTATTCATAAATAGTTACATATAAGTATATGAAGATGAGAATTCAGAGCAATCACCTCCATTATGTAAAAAGTATATGATGTCAAAAATATGAGTTATTTACTCTTTGAGCCTGTTTCTTTCTTGATAAAAATGGAGTCACACCATAGAGATACTGGGAACTACTATGGAGTCAGGGGCAAGGGCTGAAAAACTACCTACTGGGTATGATGCTCACTACCTAGGTGACAGCATCAGTTGTACCCTAAACCTCAGCATCACGCAATATACCCAAGTAACAAACCTGAACATGAACCCCTAGAATCTAAAATAAAAGCTGAAATAATTTTAAGAACGGAGTCACAATCTAGTACACAGGATTGTGGCAATTTTAAAAGCTAACACATTAAAAATTAGCTAGGACAGAAACTGACACATGGCCAACATTATACATATATTTCTTAGTTAACTGCTTTATGACTGTTATTTACTTTTTACTTTCATGGATCATTTTTATTCTGTAACTATAAATTACACGTATTATAATAATTTCTCTTCATTGTTATTTAATATATTCTTTCAAGAAACATGAAAATTAGAAAATTATATTTTCTATGGAAAATTTTAGCATACTGAATTGTTAGAAAACAAATACTCTTTATGGGATTAACAAACATTCTTTTTTTTTTCAAGAGTCATATTCTATATGGAATCACTAATATAAATGTGCTGGACAATTCAAATTAATATACTTGATAAATAACTTATAACAGTATAAGTTATATTAATACAAAATGTGAAGGATGTGATTACTCTGTTCCTATTTCATATCAATGTTTCTAAATCTTTAGAAGATGTACACAAAAAAACTTACTAAGTCACCTATTACAAATAATACTGGTTTGCTTTTAAGTAAAGAATATATTTTCCTTCTAATCTCTGGAGAAAAATTTCCTATTCTGTGTATGCAAATCTGCTGCATAAGGATAACCACATCCCTCCTTCTGTCCACTGCAGCAACCAACAGAAACCAAACCCACTGTGCCACCTCAAATAATTTTTATTGCCAAAGCCAAGTAAAATCCATATAAATATTTGATCTAAATACAAAAAATAAAGCCCAATTAATGGACATGTTTCCACATCAAATCCAAATACACCACAAAACGATCTGGCAATAGTTATCAAGCAAAAACAATTATTAAGTAAGTACTCTACTCTTTTTTTTGAGACAGGGTCTTGCCCTGTCATCCAGCCTGGAGTGCAGTGGCACAGTCACAATTCACTGCAGCCTCGACCTTCTGGACTCAAGCTATCTGCCCACCTCAGACTCCCAAGAAGGTGGAACTACAGGTGTGTGTCACCACACCTGGCTAGTCTTTAAACTTTTTGTAGAGATGGGGTCTTGATATGTTGCCCAGGGTGGTCTCCAACTCCTGAACTCCAGCAATCCTCCTGCATTAGCCTCCCAAAGTGCTGGGATTACAGGCGTGAGCCATGGTACCCAGTCAAGACACTGCTCTCTAAATGTGATTATTATTGCCCAATTACCAAAAAAAAATTTGCTCATGGTGATATTTTTTGATTGTTTATAATTTTGTCTCTTTTTTCTGTTGGAGTAAAGGCAGTCAGCAGTGAGAAATACATGCAGTTCAACTCTCTTCATTTCATTCTTTCACATGCTCAAAGGTAAGTATTCAATATTTTTTTAAGTAAAGAAAGGCTCAATGATGTCAACTAAAAATGAAGTTCTACAGATGGAAGTTTCTTCTAGTGAAAGAAACCACAATAATATTTTACAAGCCACAGAACATCAACAGAATTTCAGCAACAAAGAAATCCTGTAAGCATTTAAACCTGATATATGGTATTTTAACCATGAATCTTAAGAAAGGACCGTCTCTACTAAAGATACAAAAATTAGCTGGGCATGGTGACACGTGCCTGTAGTCCCAGCTACTCGGGAGGCTGAGGCAGGAGAATTGCTTGAACCCAGGAGGCGGAGGTTGCAGTGAGCTGAGATCGCGCCATTGCACTCCAGCCTGGGTAACAAGAGCGAAACTCTGTCTCAAAAAAAAAAAAAAAAAGAAAAGAAAGGAAAATAGGCCGGGGGCGGTGGCTCACGCCTGTAATCCCAGCACTTTGGGAGGCCGAGGCGGGTAGATCACGAGGTCAAGAGATCGAGACCATCCTGCATGGTGAAACCCCTTCTCTACTAAAAAAAAATACAAAAAATTAGCTGGGCATAGTGGCACGTGCCTGTAGTCCCAGCTACTTGAGAGGCTGAGGCAGGGGAATTGCTTGAACCCAGGAGGCGGAGGTTGCGGTGAGCTGAGATCGCGCCATTGCACTCCAGCCTGGGTAACAAAAGCAAAACTCTGTCTCCAAAAAAAAAAAAAAAAGAAAGAAAGGAAAATAAACTAGGAAAACCAAAGTTCTAAATTAAAACTAAACATTGTTCTAAAAAGATATCTCTGCCAAAATGAAAGTTCAAAACAAATAACTAGTTCAAAGGCTCAAATTCTCACCTAAAGCAGTAAGAGCTCTATGACATGAAACTTTTCACAGGAAATTTTAGGATCTCTGACACACACAAAAATATTTAAGTACTTAGGAGAAAAAATGCATAGCATATGTATACCAATTTGTACTTATAATTCTTCACCAAAGAGACAATGTCTAGAGACCACTGTTTTCAAAAGTAGGGGTTTTTCTAATCTATCTAATTTTTGTAGAGATGGGGTCTTGCTATCAAACTCCTGGCCTCAAGCAATCCTCCTGCCTCAGCCACCCTGCCAAAAGTAGGTTATTTTAGAAGAACAGCTGGCTTCTATATTTTGCTTCTGCCTAAAAAACTTAAAAGGAGAGAGCAGACCACACCCTCAAAGATACACTGTTACAATTACTTTAGGTATCACAACTGAAATTTTTTAATTCAAAGGCCACAAAGATTCTATCATTTCAAATAAAGCCTTCTCATGGCCTATCATTTTAAGTCACCTGGAAAGTGCAGTATGATAAAGGCTGTGTCTGCAGCCACTAAACCTTCACTCAAGAAGACCTGGTTCTTTAAACAAGTATAAGCAAGTTGATCCTGTTTTTTTGGTTTTTTTTTGTTTTTTGTTTTTTGTTTTTTTTTCAATTCAGCAACCTACACCCAGCTCTATTTAAATGTTGTTCCACAAAGGAAGGATATAATTACAGTGTTTAAAAATACCGGCCAGGCATGGTGGCTCACATCTGTAATCCTAGCATTTGGGAGACAGAGGCAGGTGGATCACCTGAGGTTAGGAATTCGAGACCAGCCTGGCCAACATGGTGAAACCCCGTCTCTCCTAAAAATACAAAAAAAAAAAAATGCCAGGCATGGTAGCAGGTGCCTGTAAACCCCACTACTTGGGAGGCTGAGGCAGGAGAATCGCATGAACCTGGGAGGCAGAGGTTGCAGTGAGCTGAGACTGCGCCACTGCACTCCAGCCTGGGCAACAAGAACAAAACTCGATCTCAAAAAAATAAATAAAATAAAATAAAAATAGGGACTCCTGAGTGTGCATATGTGGAGGATTCATTACAGTTTTTTACATGTTGAAATTTCTAAAATAAAAAAAGAGAAAAACAAAGGGGAGAGAAAGAGAAGTGAAAGGAAGAAGAAAGAAGAAAGAGAAGAAGAGGATGGGATGTCAAGTCAAACAGAGATGGCTTTGAGTCTTAGCTCTCTAACTTATTAGCAGTATAAACTTTGTAAACCTAAGGTTCCTGATCTGTAAACTTTGGATAACTATCCCTGCTTTATGAGATTTGAATGAGATAACATGCATATAGCATTTAAGACAATGTAGAAAGTTATCAAACCATTAACTATCCTATATAATTATTTTATTGTAATCAAATAAATTTGTTAGTTTAATGACATTAAGTTTATATATTTAATGAGTTCATAACTTTAGGAATATAGCCAGTTATTCAACAACATGACACAGTATTTGTAAAACCAAAAAAAATAAATAAATAACTGAGATCAAGAAATATCTAGTTTTCAGCCTGTAATGCCAGCACTTTGGGGGGCTGAGGCAGGTATACCACCTGAGGTCAGGAGTTTGAGACCAGCCTGGCCAACATGGTGAAACCCCATCTCTACTAAAAATACAAAAATTAGTCAGGCATGGTGACAAGCACCTGCAGTCCCAGCTACTCGAGAAGCTGAGGCAGGAGAATCGCTTGAACCTGGGAAGAAGAGGCTGCAGTGAGCCAAGATCATGCCACTGCACTCCAGCCTAGGTGACAGAGCAAGACTTTGTCTCCCAAAAAAAGAAAAGAAAAAAAAATATATATATATATGTATATGTGTATATATATGTGTATATGCATATGTGCATATATATATTTTGCAATAAATACTTTCTGGGAATTTACCTTCTTATAAGGCAATAAGAACAAGAACTCAAGAGCCAGATTGCCTAGGTTTGAGTTCCAAGTCTGCACTCACTGGTTTTAAGACCGCAAGCAAGTATTTATTGTGTCTTGGTTTTTGTCTGTTTACTGGGATGACAACAGGGATGCTGTGAGGAGTAAATGAATTAATAAATGTAAACTGCTTGGAAAAGTGCCTGGCACTTAGTAAGTGCTACGTTAAGTATTAATGTGGATTCAGTTGGTTATAATTCTCACCAGGACACTGTTTACCACTGCAAAACTGGCAACTGTTAAGTCAACTCACTAGAGTAATTAGACTTGGAGATATGAATTAGAAACTTGTGAGCTACGAGTCTGAACTCAACTCTAACCTTCACACTCAGCAGTTCCTTACAGGCAAAATCTTGATCATCTACCTGCAGTTTCTATACATCAAAGTTTGCAATCCGCTAAGTTACTGTCAAAATCTGAAGAGGTATTACAGCCGTGTGTGTGTGTGTGTGTGTGTGCGTGTGCGTGTGTGTGCACTACAATGCAGAATGATGGCCTCTAAGTAGTGGAAATGTGATTTAATTTTTTTTTTTTTTTTTCTTAAGCCAGAGTCTCATCCTGTCACTCAAGCTGCAGTGCAATCACATGATCATGGCTCACTACAGCCTTGACCTCCGGAGTAGCTGGAACTACAGGTGCCTGCCACTACGCCGAGCTAATTTTTTGTACAGAGAGGGTTTTACCCTTTTGCCAAGGCTGTTCTCGAGCTCCTAGGCTCAAGCAATTCATCCACTTCAACTTCCCAAATTCCTGAGATTACAGGCATGGGCTTCTGCAATTTTTTAGTTTAATTTTTCTGTATTTTCTAATTTTTTGCCATGCTTTTGCTTCTAAAAAATAAAAAGGTTATTTTAAAATTCAGAATTGAAAGAAATGAGTCTTACAGTTGAATAAGGAAAAAAATCCACAAATTCCATACCTGTATTTATGAATGATGGCATTAAATAATTTTCCATCTCTCCAGCAGGTAGTGAAATTTTCACACCGAATTCCAGCATAACCCTCCGTTGCCTGCTGCGTCCAGAGTAGCAATCTCTCTTTTGCAGACATATCCTCTGACTCTCCAGTAACATGGATATCAGATATCTAGATATAACAGAAAGTGTTAAACCTTTAGGAAGGAAGAAAGCTAACTCAGACTAAGAACCTACTATGTGCCAAGCACTTTTCAAATGTAAAATTAGGATACAACAATTCCTGCTTAATGAGGTTGTTAGGAAATTTGAATGAGATAACATGTGTATAGGACTTAAAAGAATGCCCTACATGTAGAAAGTTATCAAACCATTAGCTATTCTATGTTATAATTTTTATTCAGCCCTCATATCTCTCCCTTATAAATTTTCCCCATTTTACATATAGGAAATAAATTTTCTCCATTTTACATGTAGGAAATCTGAGTTTCAAGGGGTTAACAACAGATTGAAAAAGTCAGATTTAACTCATGTGCTCAATTCAAAAGCACCTATTCTATTTTTACTAACCAAAACTCTACAGCATTAAAAATTCTATATTTTTCTTCCCTAATCAGGTTTGTTAAAACAACTTAAGGAGATGTTTTTCCAAGTTCAAATGGATCAGAAGTAAAACCTATAAATTACACTACCACCTGCAGAGCAGAATTTGATCCAACAGGTATACCAGCTATAGAACAAAGAAAGAAATAGTATTCTCTCCTCTTAACTATGTTACATAATACTTTGGCCAGAAGTCACTAATTGTCTCAGTCCTAGCTTGGCTTGCTCAACCTGAAACTTTTACCAACTGATTTTTTCTACTGTGTTTTGTTTTCATGAAATTTTCTAAAACTCTCTTCCACTGAATAATGATAAAACAGGTCACCAGTTTCCATGATTTACATTCACCCAAGAGCACCTCTTTGATAAGGGTCCTACTTAATCTGCTGATAATTATATTAAGGCACAAAGTGACTTTACCAGGGGTCACACAGTAATTCCAAAGCTGGGATTAACATCACTAACAACTGTTCCCTCAATCAGTGCAAGATGCAAAGTCAAGGGATCAAGAAGACAGGTGGCACGCCAGGATTAGGATGAGCGAGCCAGAGATGGGAAGCAAGACATAGGAGAAACAAATCATTCTGTAACACGGAAAATATCACTAGACTAGAGCCATGAGACAGGCTTCTAGACCTGGTCACTAGTCCTGTAGCTTTGAATAATTCATTTCATGTTTGTGAGTCAACTTCCTTATCTATAAAATGAGGAGGAGGCAGAAGCAGATAATGTTTAGGACTCTTTTCAGTCTAAAGTTTTACTAACAGACTATAAACTCAACAGAAAAATCAGAGGTCATAACAGGCAGAGTCATGCTAAAAAACTCCAAAGAAAACCTTTTACATGTGGTAGTGCCAGGCTCAAACAGGAAGCCCTTTATTCCTCCCAGCTGCCACAGAGCCAGAGGCACGGCCAACCCAGGGACCCAGGACAGGAAGGCTGTGGCAGTGAAAGCCCTTGCCAGGCCTGGCAGCTCCTGACAACTTCACTTGTTGGAAATGACGGGGGGCCTCACATACTCCTTCTCCAGTGTTCAGCAGAGGCTGCCATGCCCCATGGAGCTTCACTCTCATCCACAGTCTGAGACACTCTGCTTGACAAATGGCCAGGATTTAAAAGTGGAACAACTGTCTCAATTTTAATAATCTTTGCTAGGGATCTATGCCAATCTCCAGAACATGGAAAAGAGCTCTGTACATGAACACATCATATAGTATATACAGAAGAAATTTCTTTTTTTTTATGTGAAAAAACAGCATAAAATTTACCGATATTCTTTAGCCCAAGTTCCAGTGATATTCTGGTCTAAAGTTATGCTGCGGTACCTTTCTGGCACATCCCAAGAGTTTAAATCCCATCTCTACTATTTCCATGCTCACGTTACTTAACTGCTTTAAGCCCTTTCCCTTACTTGTAAAATGATGATGATAATTATACTCTGTTGTGAGAACTCAACAACATTAGCACAGTGTAACGTCTGGCTCACAGTCAGAACATGTTCAATATAGGTGAGCTATGTTATGGTTGTAGTTATTGTTATTCTTTTTGAAAAAGGGAGAAGTAAAACCTTGACTTTATTATTTTCTTTACACTCTTCCAATGAAGAGGAATAAAAGAGTAAGTTTTTGAAATTTGCTGCCTTAACCTAATGAATATCTATGATCACAAGGGTTCAGAGAAGCTAATCTAGGAAACTGAATGAAAAAGTTGACGCCGGGCACGGTGGCTCACCCCTGTAATCCCAGAACATTGAGAGGCCAAGATGAGAGGATCACTTGAGCCTAGGTGTTCGAGACAAGGCTGGGCAACATAATGAGATCCTGTTTCTACTAAAAAAAAAAAAAAAAAAAATTAGCCTGCCATGATAGCATGTGCCCATAGTCCCAGCCACTAGGGAATCTGAGGCAGATCGCTTGAGTCTAGCAGGTCTAGGCTGTAGTGAGCCATGATCATGCCACTGCACTCCAGACTGGGCAACAGAGCAAAGCCCTTTAAAAAACAAAAAAAAGGAAAGAAAAAGTTGAGCCGTTTGTCTATAAGCCTTTAAAAATTATAAAATCAACTTCTTTGGGGAACCCTTACAATTCAAGAGACACCTAGATACTATGTATAGTGACAAAAAAGGTAGACAGCTGGGGATGTCGAGGACTGTTTTCTACCAATTCCACACTAGTCTGTTACAAAAGTATTACCTATTAACTAGAAGTCAGCAAAGTTCAACTACAAGGTACCAGCTTAGTAGGTTCAAGTGCTACACAGTAGTTTTACCAGAGGAAGGATGTTAAAGGAGTTTAGAGGTCTGAAAATGGCCTAAATATCAAGAAAAAATAATGTAATCTTGTTAAATAAATTTCCAATAGATGAATTCCAGATTGTTACAAACAAAATTTCAGACTGTTACACGGACACATACTATTAAAAAGCTATAATTTTAAAAATGACTATTCGAAAGTATATTCATGTAATTTTACAATGCATATTCAAATGTTATGAACCAAGCTTTAACATATCAAAGAATAAGCCATGTCCAAGACTCCACTAGGCCCACAAGCAGAGTAGGTGAATTCTAACTCCTCCATTTTCAGCTTTTCCTACTATTTCCACTAAACTGAGCATCATCCTCTTACAGCAATTTAAGGTATTTTTTTAAAGACTGTTACCATTAGCCACTAGTATATCAGACTTTTCATGATACCATGAAACCAAAACTAAAAGGAAAAATAAGTTAAATGCTAAAAATTGTTTAAGTCTTCAGTTGTCATTCATAATCCCTGATGTGAAATCCATATGTTCGGCAAAACAGCCTGAATAGCCTGAATCTTCCACCAACGACAGGTTAATGGTGGTTCCACATTAAGATCAGATTCTAGAAAGTAATCAAGGTACCTTCCTTCCAAACCTGTAGGCAATGTAGTGATAATCAGAGAGGGTTTCAATTCATGCTGCCTCAGTTTAAATCTTAATTCTAACAGTTAATGAAATGAATGACCCAGACTACTCATATAATCTCCTAAAATCCATTTTCCATCTTTTTTCTTTTTTTTTTGGAGACAGAGTCTCAGTCTGTTGCTCAGGCTAGAATGCAGTGTTGTGACCTTGGCTCACCACGACCTCCACCACCGAGCTTCAAGTGATCCTCCTGCCTCAGCCTTCCAAGTAGTTGGGACTACAGGCATATGCCACCACATCCAGCTATTTTTGTATCTTTAGCAGAGACAGGTTTTCACCATGTTGGCCAATTGGGTCTTGAACTCCTGACCTCAGGTGACTCACCTGCCTCGGCCTCCCAAACTGGGAGTTTGGGAATGAGCCACTGTGCCTTGCCTCATTTTCCTCATCTCTAAAACTTAAATAATAGCAACAACCTATCCAGAAAGGAAATCAAGAAAGCAATCCCATTAACAATAACTTTAAAAAAAGACTTAGTAATAAATTTAATCAAGGAGGTAAAAGAAAACATTGATGAAAGAAACTGAAGAAGTCATGAATAAACGGAAAGATATCCCATGTTCATAAATTGGAAGAATTAACACTGTTAAAAGGTCCATACTAGCCAAAGCAATCTACAGATTCCATGCAATCCTTACCAAAATTCTCATGACACTGCACAGAAACAGAAGAAACAACCCTTCAATTTGAAGGGAACCACAAAAGACCCCAAATAGTGAAAGCAATCTTGAACAAAATGAACTAAGCTGGAAGCATCACACTACCCAACTTCAAAATATACTACATAACTACAGTAATGAAAACAGTATGGTACTGACATGAAAACATACAGATAGACCAATGGAACAACAGAGAGCCCAGAAATAAACCATGCATTTATGGTCAATCGATATTTGACAAAGATGCCAATAACACACAATAGGGAAAGAACAGTCTCTTCAATAAATGATGTCTGAAAAACTGGATATCCACATGATGAAAAATGATATTAGATCCTTATCTCACACCATATATAAAAATTGACCCAAACTGGATTAAAGACTTACATGTAAGACCTAACAATATAAAGCTACTAAAGAAAATATAAGAAAAAGTTTCTTGACTTTGGACTGGGCAATGATTTTTTGGATATGACTCCAAAAGCACAAGTAACAAAAGCAAAGACAGAAAAACGAGATTACAGCAAACCAAAAAGCTTCTGCACAGCCAAAGAAACAATCAACAAAGAGACAAACTGCAGAACAGAAGAAAGTATGTGCAAACCATCCATCTGAAATTGAATTAATATTCAAAATATATGAGGAACTAAAACAGTAAGAAGAAAAGAAAAAAATTTAAAATAAACAAAGGATATTATAATAGATATTTCTCAAAAGAAGGTATAAAAATGGGTAACAGGTATATGAAAAAATGTTCAACATCACTAAGCATCAAAGAAATGCAAATTAAAACCTTAATGAGACATCACCTCACACCTGTAAGAATGGCTAGTCTAAAAAGAAGAAAACATAACAAGTGTTTTTTTGTTTTGTTTTGTTTTTTGAGACAGAATCTTGCTCTGTCGCTCAGGCTGGAGTGCAGTGGGGCAATCTCAGCTTACTGCAACCTCCACCTCCTGGGTTCGAGCAATTCTCCTGCCTCAGCCTCCTGAGCAGCTGGGATCACAGGCGTGCGCCACCACGCCCAGCTAATTTTTTGTATTTTTAGTAGAGACAGGGTTTCACCACGTTGGCCAGGATGGTCTCTATCTCTTGACCCTGTGATCCGCCCGCCTCGGCCTCCCAAAGTGCTGGGATTACAGGCGTGAGCCACCGCGCCCGGCCTACTGCATTCTTTAAAATTGCCAAAAGAGTAGATTTTACGTGTTTTCACTGTAAAAATGTAAGTACTGAAGTAATGTATATAATAATTATTTGAATTTCATAAGATGTTGTACATGATAAATACACAAGTAACTTAAACTACAGGCGCCCGCCACCATGCCTGGCTAATTTTTTGTATTTTTAGTAGAGATGAAGTTCTGCCATGTTGGCCAGGCTGCTCTTGAACTCCTGACCTCAGGTGATCCACCTGCCTCAGCCTCCCAAAGTGCTGGGATTACAGGTGTGAGCCACTGTGCCTAGCTGATAAATGTGTTGAGAATGTGGAGAATAAGGAACTTTTGCACTGTTGGTGGAAATGTAAGTTAGTATAACCATTATAGAAAACAGCATAGAGGTGCTCAAAAACTTAAAAACAGAGCTACCATATAATCCAGCAATCCCATTACTGGTATATATCCAAGGGAAATCTGTCTATCAAAGAAATACTTGCACTCCCATGTATAATGCACTATTATTCGCAATGGCCAAGATAAGCAGTCTAGGTGTTCATTAACTGAAAAATGAATTTTTAAAATGTGATATGTACATACAACAGAGTACTGTTCAGCCTTCCAAAAAAAAAAGGGAAATATAGTCATTAACGACAATACGAATGAACCTGGAGGGCGTGTTAAGCAAAATAAACCAGGCACATAAAGACAAATTGCGGAATTTAAAAAAGTTGAACTCATAGAAGTGGAGAGTAGAATGGTGGTTAACAGAGGCTGCAGTGGTTGGGGTGGGAGTGATTGGGGCACTATCAGTCAAAGGATACAAAATTTCAGTTAAGAGAATTAAGTTTCTCTTATATAACACAGTGACTATAGTTAATAACAATATACTGCATTTTTTTTTTTTTTTTTGAGACAGAGTCTCATTCCATCACCAGGCGCCAGACTGGAGTGCAGTGGCGCAATCTCGGCTCACTGCAACCTCCGCCTCCTGGGTTCGAGCAATTCTCCTGCCTCAGCCTCCTGAGCAGCTGGGATCACAGGCGTGCACCACCACGCCCACTTAATTTTTTGTATTTTTAGTAGAGAAGGGGTTTCACCATGTTGGCCAGGATGGTCTCTATCTCTTGACCTTGTGATCCGCCCGCCTCGGCCTCCCAAAGTGCTGGGATTACATGCGTGAGCCACCGTGCCCGGCCTACTGCATTCTTTAAAATTGCCAAAAGAGTAGATTTTAAGTGTTTTCACTGTAAAAATGTAAGTACTGAAGTAATGTATATAATAATTATTTGAATTTCATAAGATGTACATGATAAATACACATAATTTTTATTTGTTAATTTAAAAAATGTGAATGATGATAGAATAATATCCTCCACGGGTGGTTCTAAAGATTAAATAAAAACAGACATATCAAGTGCTTATCACAGCGCCTGCCACACAGAAAATTCTATAAATGTTAGCTTCTCCCACCACTACTTATCTATCTATCTATCTATCTATCTATCTATGATGAGTCTCACTGTGTCGCCCAGGCTGAAGTGCAGTGGCAAGATCATAGCTCACTGCAGCTTCAAACTCTCAAACCCTGGGCTCAAATGATCCTCTCACCTCAGCCTCTCATACAGCTGGGACTACTAGCATGTGCCCCGATGTCTGGGTAATTCTTTTAAATTTTTTGTAAGACAGGGGTGTCTTTTTGCTCTCCACGAACTCCTGGTTTCAAGTGATCCTCCCACATCAGCCTCCCAAAGTGCTAGGATTACAGGCATGAACCACTGCACCTAACCCCACCACAATTTTATTACCTGCAGTAGTATTGCTACTTAAAGCTTCTCACCAACAATCAGTCAGCTAGAATCAAAACAAACAAAATACTTTATACCAGAGTTCCTCTCAGAAACTTGAAGCCTTCATGCCTCACATCCTGGTCATTGCTGGCTACTGCCCAAATTCAACTTCTTCCTGTCACTGAGCCTCTCCTGCCCATATCTGATCTGGGCTTCATCTCTCCTGACCCAGCTTGGTATCATTTCCAAACTTCCAGAAATATCTACCCCCTGGTAAACAAAGTCTCATGTCTTCAATACCTTGAACTGCTTTTATCTTTTTACTGAACCCAAGAATCCCCCACTACAATAACTATAATTCAGCCAAGTCCCAGACTCCACTAGGCCCACAGGCTGCAGGTGAATTCTAATTCCTCCAGTGATGCAAAACCAGTGGTTTTCAAGTCATTATCTATAAGCACACAACAATCATTTTTACATTATAGGCCACTCTTGCTCTCTGGCTCTCCTCCTTCCTCTCCTTAAACACAGTGCTCACTTGCCCCAAAGATGTGGCTCCTGGTTGTATTCCTCGACACCCAATGCCATCTCCATGTTGCAACCACCACAGTGCTGTGTCTTCATTTCAGCCAGTCATACCCCTACATCCTGGATCTCAATGACTTGAACTGGAACTAGTCTACCTCAGGTATTTAACTTCTAACAGCAGTTTCCTATTCTTTCAGCACTTTCCTTTGCTAATTCTAGCTAAGCCAATTAACTGGCTTCATCAATATCTCACATTCCTTCACGTGCCCAATTTTCTTCCAATCTATGAACTGTAGAGGAAGAAAAAGAATGTTTTCCTCAACTCTCATAAATTCTTAATTGGAACAGACCCCTGTAACAAAAGATAGATTAACAAGAGAAAAAACATCTAAAGATTATTGTTACGTATATTTCATATATACTTGAGGAACAGGGTGGGCTGTGGGAGACCAGAGGATGCCACATTAAAATATAAAGGGTTGTTGAGCTGAAGGCAATTAAGTAGCAGCTGATGCAGGAAAGCTCTCTGCCCTCCATTTGCTAAAAGCAGAACATAGATTTACAAAGACAAAAGGTATCCCGACCTCCTCTACCAGAGAGAACAAATGTTAACAATGAAGATAACTTTAGACTGTTATGGGCCTGGAGACAGGATCAGAAAAATCTATATGAACAAGCTTTACCAACTGGCCTTTGTCTGCCACTTCTTTCCCTTTCCACAAGTTGCTGCCCCCAGAGACTCAAAGTTTTTTCTTTTGTCATTTCTCTAAAAATCTACTGCTTTGTTGAAGATGCTATATAAAATGGAATTCAAAGCCACCTCTGAGAACTGCTCATTCCCTGGGCTCTGCCATCTATGTATGAAATATACATGTTAATAAACTGTCTTTCTCTTACTAGTCTGTCTTTTGTTGTAGGCATCCATTCCAGCTAAGAACTTATGAGGGTTGAGGAAAATTATTTTTCTTCCTCTACAGCTCCCTCTTCTACCTTAACATCTTTCTCTGTTTGTCTTATATTATTTATTATTTTCCCCACTTCCTTGCTAATATCCATAAGACCCTCACATCTTTGTCCTTACCCTGCAACCACTTCACCACCAAACCTTAATTCTGATCAACCCAGCTACTTGTCTTCTCTGCTTTCACCCTAAGCTATAAACTTCTACCAGAGAAAAGCATACCACCATGTGGACTCCTACCACCACATATTCCAGGTCTGCAACCTCAGCTAGGTACTCAAAGAAACGTGACAATTCTTCCTGGGGTCCTAACTGGCCAGTTCTTTCATCCCTCACAATACTGCTTTCAATTCTTTACTATTTGGCTGGGTGTAGTGGCTCACACATGTAATCCCAACATTGTGGGAGGCCAAGGCAAGAGCATCACTTGAGCCCAGAAGTTCAAGACCAGCTGGGGCAACATAGGAAGACTCTGTCTCTATTTAAAAAAAAAAAAAAAAAAAAAAAAAGCGGTGGGCATGGTGCCGTGTGCTGCGGTCCCAGCTTCCTCAGGCTGATGAGGTGGGAGGACCAGCTAAGCTAGGAGGTCAAGGTCGCAGTGAGCCATGATTATGCCATTGCACTCCTGCCTGAGCGACAGTAAGCCTCCGTCTCCAAAAATAAAAATTCTTCACTATTTGTCTAAAACTCCCTACTCTACCACCTCTACTTTTATATTTTCATGTTCAGCAAAAAATCACATCTTCATCCCTTCCTTTATTGAGAAAATAGCCACATAAGTAAGAGCCCCCTTCTGTCCTGCTACCCACAGACTTTGCTCCCACATGACCTCCTTTCCTCTTCGGCTTTAAATCCTTTCACCTCCTACTTCCTGGCGATGTCATTCTATCAATAATCCCCTCTCATGTGGGTCTCTCAGTATTTAAAATACCCCTAACCAAGTATTGACCACTTACATGAGCCAGACACTGTGCTTAAGCTCTTCATAAAAATTACCTCTTATAATCTTTACAATACACAGTATCATTTTACAAATGACAAAGAGACACAAATAATGATATGACTTGCTCAACTTCACCCAAACTACTAATAGGTAGAAGTCAAATTTGAACTTGAATCTGTCTGGCTACAAAGCTGATACTCTTAACCACTGTGCTATATCTCAAAACCTCTTCAAACTCAACGTATTGGGAACTTAATTTCTCTTTTTCTTTCCTATATTTCCTTCTGCATTCCTAGCTCAGAGAATGATCCCACCATTTATCCAGTTTCCCCCAAATAAAAGAAACCGCTGGAGTCATCCTTGATGCCTCTTCAACCTCTGTGCCCATATCCAATTGGTAACACAGTCCTCTGCAGCCTCATCTCCCTTCCCTGACCTCTAACAGCCACCCCAAAACACTCCTCATGCTCCAGCCACACTGAACCACTTCTAGTTCCCTCAATAAGGATGCACTTCAACAAGATACGATCCATTTATATGTACGACACTCTACCCAGAGAAAGACCTCACCAATTCCCATCCCATGCTACTCCTCCACTCATCCTTCTCCTTGAGGAAACCTCAGCTGATTCTGCTTCAGGGGTCTGTGTAAGGGGCCTGACCATCTTCTGTGATTTTGAAAGTACTCCACACATACTTGTATAATAGCAGTAACTCCCGTGTGTCATTATTGTCTGTTGTTAGATCTTCTAGCCCTCTAACATGTGAGCAGTATATCCTGAAAGATAATGTCTCATTCACCTTAGTATTATAATGTCTAACCAGGGCAGTGCTTGGCACATTATACTCATTAAATATCCAATGGACAAATGACTTTATGATTGAGTCAGACACCTTGAGAATCTACATTAATTCATTAAGGAGACCAGGATTCTCTTGAGGACTTCTGCTTTATCATGTATTTCCAGGTCCCACAAGGGGAGAAGGGGCTTTATTACCTAGAGTGGACATGCAGCCCCCAACCAATCCACCTATAAAAATGTCACTCAACCAAATGTGTTTTGTTTGCTTATTTCCAAAATACAAAAGACATGTCTGACAACATTTTTTTTTAAAACTTAACTTGGCACTGCGTGAAAACAACCAAAATCTAGTGTTTGTCCTACAAGTTCAAAGAGAGTATAATGGGAAGTCAACATGCATACATAACACATCTTATGTCATAAATCCAAGTGAACTCATTCTGGGCCTTGACAATCAAGAAGTCATCACTTCTACTTTACCTTTGTGTTTGTTTATTTTGAGACAGAGTCTCACCGTGCCACCCAGACTGGAGTGCAACGGCACCACCATGGCTCACGGCAGCCTGTATCTCCCAGGCTCAAGCGATCCTCCTACCTTGGCCTCCCAAAGGGCTGACATTACAGACATGAGGTACCATACCTGGCCTATTTTACCTTTTCACTTCACATAAGTAAGCTCAAAAACTGAAATAAAAATACTGAAAACTAAGCTCAGCCTAAAAAACATTGCTACCAACAACCAAAAAACCCTCGTACTCTTTCTTACATCTGCTTCTCTTTTTCCCACGTTACCTCTACTCTTACACACAAGACTGATACTTTACCCCATGTTTTCCCTTCTCCCTCTGGATAGAGCTTAGACAACAGTCAACGACTGAAACACCAATAATTAGAACTAAAAGAAGGTGCAGAGGCTTGTGGGTGAGAATCTGCAGGGAGGGAATTTGGACAGGCAAAGTTCAAACCAAGGAAGAAAGCTTGACCCCATTTCACATAGTTCCAACTGTGCTACCACCAGACACAGGCCTGCTCATGGTCAGTCTGCAATGTAAAACAACAGAAGTTTTGTTTCCCTGTGCAGGTCTGCCCAAGTGCCTCAGGAAGCAAGATCAGGCAATGTAAGCCACAGTCTCAAAGAACAGCTAAAGGACCCAGTATATATGAGAGAACAAGCAGACATTTTGCTTCTGCAGTCTGGGAACCAAAGCAACCAGTACTGGAACTCTCAGAGTATAAAAGGATGAGTTAACCCAACTTTTCTGAATCTTCCTCATGTCCTTATGTTTGCTGGCTCATCCTACAAAACACTCAACTGCTAGTTTCTCATACCCGCTAAGGAAGATATTAAGGTGATGCAAAAGTATTTGTGGTTTTTGCCGTTACTTTTAATGGCAACCTATCCACACACCTAATAATATGGATATATTAACTGTCCTAAGATTGATTTTTGTAGGGAGAATGGGGTCTTATATCTCCATTTTCTCTCTTCCCACTATGAACTTGAGTCAAAGCAACCATTATCGCCAGTCTGGATTGTTACCACTTGTCTTCAATGTCAATACCAACAACATGTTTTGAAACACAGTTATGATACACCTAGAATAATACTGGGCTGCTTCTACCTTCTTCTGGAACTAAGCCTCAGTGTCTGGATTAGTAACAGGCTCCTAACTAGCCTCCTAACTAGTACCAAATACTATTGTACTCTCATTCCCAGAATGGTGTGTTCTTTACTCTGCAGGAGCAGTAATCCAGATTCAAGCAATTCTCTTCTATAATCAAATCATATTAATATCAAGCTATATGAACTATATGATCCCTCTTTCCTAGGGTAGTTTGTTAAAGCTACTTCTCCCCTTGGAACATTCTCCCCGTACTCAACCTGCCATGGCACATATTAGGTGCTCAATAGCTAGCTACTGAATAAATGGAGAGCAGGAGACTCAGGAGAGCAGGAAAGAGGAAGTATTAAAGATGGAAAAAATATGAAAGATCAGAAACAGACGTTTCTTGCTTTCATTTTGTATGAATGAGTTTTAACCTGCCATGTAAACTTTGTCATTTCAGAAAATTAAAAGGTTTCCAATTAACCTCACTTTCCAGTAATAGCAGTATACCCTTACCAATGCATGAAAGTGTCCAACAGGGAACACAAGCCTATAGACCACTCAGTGAGAACCTAATGTTGAGTAAGAAAGCTACGGTTCATCTGAATCATTTCTCTAAAAAAAAACTGCATGAAGTTGACATCGTATATAGCTTCAAAATGTCTTTTCAAAAAGAAGCCAACATATCTCATCTTATAGCACACTGATTTCATTCACAGCTTATTACTAAATGACCCACTTACTGCTAAATGAATTGCAACAGCCTCACCCGTGTTAGTCAGCTGAATCTGTAAATGTGAAAGTCCTGTGAGCAAAGTCAATGCCACCAGACAACTGGGCAACAGAAGCGCCCTATTTTTACAGATGCTATCATGGTTATGGCATGCACTGAGTACACAAGAACAGCCAACTCCAAGGTTGACTTGGATATTCCCTGAAAGCTTATTCACTTTTTTAAAAAGTATGTATTTCATTATTCCATACAATGCCATTTTTATTTTTATACATTTTTAAATAACTATATAATTTCAAAGTGCTACCAAATTAACTATCTAAATAATTTATGTCAATAGTAGAAAAAGCAACATCTCTGAAGTTAAGGGAACAGAGATACTTAACTTAAAGAAAGGTATATAATGAAGATTAAGAAATTATGGGGATTCAAACTGAAGGAAAGCAAAGAGAGTTGGATGCCTCGCCTCACTACTGAACAGGCTGAGACTAAAAGAGGTGATGTAATTTGCCCAGGGTCTCACAGTATGCTGGTAGGAGGCCTAGGGTATGAACCCAGGTTTCCTAAATTCTGGTACAGGATTTATGAGAGTGGCATTTCTCCTTCATGTTTAGAAAAGAAATCTACCCTTACAAGTCAAACTAATTTTTCCTGTTCCAGTAGCCACAGTAATCCAGCTTCCTCTCAGTGCACCTACTGCCAGGAAAATGGCTGCACACAGATAGGTCATGAAAGGGAATGCCCTGGCTTTGCCTCTCTCCTAAAGGCAAACTCTTTTCAGTGGAGCCTCTAGGCCTCTATATTGGCAAATGAGCTGATAAAAAGAACACTACACATTTTCAGAGGAAGATGCAATCCTGGATCTCTCACATGACCTGGATGTCAGGATCCATAAAAGTTTTCCTCACTAGGCCAGTCACCTCCTTAACCAACAGCCCCCGCCCACCCCCACCCCACACAGAAGAGCAGAGTTGCCTTTAACATTATGTTCTCTTCCTCTCTCATATCAGTTACTCTCAATAACGTCTTTGAAATGTACCTGTACTAGCAAAGTGTAAATAACCAAAATGAGCTTCAAGAATTGGTTCCAGACCAAGTTAAATTTAATAGCTTCTGTACAGCAAAAGAAACTATCAACAGAGTTAACAGACAACCTACTTTTAAAATGGAAAAAAACATTTGCAGACTATGCATCTGAAAAAGAACTAATATCCAGAATCTATAAGGATCTTAAACGAATCAATAAGGAAAAAACAAATGACACTTCTGTTCATGTCTATTGCCCACTTTTTAATGAGGTTGACACTTCTCAAAAGAAGACATACCAGTGGCCCACAAGTACATGAAAAATTGCTCAATTATCACTGATCATTAAAGAGACGCAAATCAGAACCACAATGAAATACTGTCTCACACCAGTCAGAACAATTAACATTAAAAAGTCAAGGCCAGGTGGCTCATGCCTGTAATTCGAGCACTTAGGAAGGCCAGGCAGGTGGATCACCTGAGGTCAGGGGTTTGAGAACAGCCTGGCCAGCAAAATGAAACCCCATCTCTACTAAAAATAGAAAAATTAGCCGGGCATGGTGGTGGATGCCTGTAATCCCAGCTACTCAGGAGGCTGAGGTAGGAGAATCACTTGAAGAGGATGTAGTGAGCCGAGATTGTGCCACTGAACCCTAGCCTGGACAACAGAGTGAGACTCCATCTCAAAAAAATAAAAAATTTTTTAAAAAGTCAAAAAAATAACAGATGTTGGTGAGGTTGCAGAGAAAAAGGGATGCTTATACACTGTTAGTGGAAATGCAAATTAGTTCAGTCCCTGTGGAACGCAGTTTGGAGATTTTTCAAAGGACTAAAAGCCAAACTACCATTCAATCCAGCAGTCCCATTATCGGGTATATAACCGAAGAAAAATAAATCATTCTTCCAAAAAGACATCTGCACTCGTATATTTATCACAGCACTAGTCACAATACCAAAGACGTGGAAATCATCCTAGGTGTCTGTCAACAATGGACTGGATAAAGAAAATGTGATACAGACAGCCATACACAGAATACTACACAGCCATTTAAAAAAAAAAAAAAGAACAAAATCATATCCTTTGCAAAAACATGGATGCAGCTGGAGGCCATTATTCTAAGTGAATTGAGGTTGAAAGCTCTAACCTCAGCATTATGCTATTTACTCAGGTAACAAATCTGCCCATGTACCCACTGAATCTTAAATATATTTTTAAATGGTTCCTTGCAAGGGTATTTCTATTCCAACAGACTGACAGCGTTTTTATTTTTGTTGTTTTGTTTTTTATTTTTATTTTAGTTTCATGCTACCTTGTCTATGAAGGCTGACAAAGTTTTAAGCTAACTATAGCATTTGAAGAATACAGTCAGCAGACTGTATGACATGTAACAGATAGTAAATATTTGCTAAAGAAATGAGAGGATGAATGGAGGTAAGATCACAGCGGGAGGGAAGGTGGCACCCTACTCTGGTTATATAGAATGCTCCATGTCCAAAGGAAAGAAAGAAGTGTCCCGTTAAAAGTTCTGAAAACTGGCTAGGTGCAGTGGCTTATGCCTATAATCCCAGCAGTTTGGGAAGCCAAGGTGGGCGGATCACCTGAGGCCAGGAGTTCAAGACCAGCGTGACCAACATGGAGAAACCTCATCTCTACTAAAAATATAAAAATTAGCTGGGTATGGTGGCACATGCCTGTAATCCCAGCTACTCGGGAGGCTGAGGCAGGAGAATCGCTTGAACCCTGGAGGCAGAGGTTGTGGTGAGCTGCGATCGCACCATTGCACTCCAGCCTGGGCAACAAGAATGAAACTCTGGCTCAAAGAAAAAAAGTTTTGAAAACTTACAGAATTATTTCTATTTAAAGGATGGTCACAAAATATTTCCTCTTTTCTCCAGAAGCAGAATACCAAAGGATGTAACTTATAAAGCACTTTACAGTCTCCTAAGTCTTTTTCACATATGTGACCTTGTTTAATTCTCAAAACAAGAAACTACCCCAATTTTAAGGATGGGAATAATAAGATATGCGTTAAACGTAAGCCTTCTGACTAAACATCTTGTAGGTTCTCTTTCTCCTACTCCACCAAGCTAAGGGACTCCCCACAACACTCCTGAGGGAGCTTTACCATCCATGGACAACCTTCTTCTACAGAAGCAGAAACTGACTTGTGGGATACACAGTGGATGTAGAAATGATAGTCAAATGTTTTTCTGTGCAGAACACAAAATCCCTATTGATTTAGAGGTTTAGCTACAAAAACGTTACCAAATGAAAATTCAATCCTTTCACATGTTTCTATTAAAATAAAAATAAGGACTACATTCTATTTCAGAGAGTGTAGGTATTAGTAAGAATGAAAGCAGCAAGTCGGAAAAGGTGAAGCTCAGGATTCTTCTCCTACCTCATGAGTCTCACATTATTCCAAGAGTAAAAGCTTAATATTGGGAGGAAGATTGGTGCAAAGCTGTGGATGGCAGCAACTGGCACTCAGTTCCTGTTCCCACTATTTTCTAGCCCTGTAACTTCTTTGGGCCTCAGTTTCTTCTTTTATAAAATGAGTATAATAATAGGACCTTCTTGGTGTGAGAGACTAAGAGGTACACACACCGAGCTGAGAACGGTGCCCGCCCCACAGTGAATGGAGGTATGTAAGAGGTTATGATAATTCTAAAACTCTTTTATTCACATCACTGGACACTATAGTCAGGCAAAAGCAAATTCCATATTGAACTTATCAACACAGGCAAATATTTACAAGCCAAGATATTTGTTTCCAAGGACGACTTCCTTAAAAATGTTTAAACTATTTGGGCAGAAACAAATGTAATCAACACATTTTTGGCATCTGCTTCCAAGTTTTAAAAAAAAGTGTGAAAATGCTTTACAAAATATTTTTAACTGCAAAGATGGCACAAACATTTTTAAAAGTTTAACTGGTTACAAACTGCCTACATAAAGGGAAGAGTTAAATGGAAAATAAAAGTAATTAAAAAGTTGATAAAGTCCAAGTGCTAATGCTCTAAATTGATGACTACTTTGAAAAAATTCTCATTTACTTATTTAAACAGGAAAAAAAATAACCACCATTTTTTGTAAAGCATGTGCATATCCTTCATTTAACTTAAAAGGCAGAGAAAGGCAACATAATACTGATAGGAAACCAAATTCTACAGAATTATTCTGAAACTGTATTTTCACAAACTGGTTATGAAATCTAAATAACTAGAAATAGTCAAGAGAAATCAATAAATGATTTTTCATTTTTAAAGAAAGAGATAAAATGGTTCAGCAAGAAATGAGTTAAACAGTCTATTACAGAATGAATGACCTTTGCCTTCAAGATCTGTGGAGCAAGGCTAAACACATTCAGATTTTATCCTAGTCCTTGAATTCCAATCATAAATTCTATAGTATAAGCTTCATAAAAGAATTGGTGAGAGAAAAAAATAATGAATAAATATATTTCAGGGAGGTTGAATGTTAATTCACATTCTGAGATGGTTTTTCATTTTTTTCAAAGCTTTTTAAATACAAAAGCCAATGTAATAAAAATATTCAACTCTTCGTTATTGAGAGACTGACTGATAATATATTGTGTACAACAGCCACACTCACTTCTTAACCTTCCCTCTTCGGCTTCTTTACTTTAGGCCACTGCACTAATCATTAGCAATGCACAAAAGGATGGAAAGGAACAAAAATGTAGTTCAATTTTCATTAGTTAATAGAGCCACCACATGGTTTGCTGAGAAGTTAAATTTATTTTTGATCATCATCCCAGATGACTAATTCTCAAGTGACTAACTTTACAGCCATGGTCCTTGACATTTTTAAAAAACAAACAATGAGATAGAATGCGCAAGGAAACAAGCTATGTTTTACTTATCTCAGAGTGTCTAGTTTGGGTTCAATACATAATAAATGTTTGATAAAGAAATGAAGAGAGGGAAAGAGAGAGGAGAGTAATAACACTGAACAAACAAAAAGGCACACACTTATTTACACGAATTCACAGAAATTTAAAGCTGGAAGAGACATATGTAGGAAAAGGAGGGTAAATTGCATCAGGTAAGAGTTCAGCTTGGCAGACAATTTTTGGGTCAGATCAAAGCTGTACCACTCCCTGTTTAAGTGAGTTGAGCAAGCTACTTAACTTTCCTGAGAATCAGTTTCCTCATCTATAAAGATGGAGCTCATAACAGAACACTTCAGAGACCTGCTGTGAAGATTAATGTAGTTGTGGAGTGCTTGGAATATAGCAGGACCCAACAAATAGCATTATTATTGGCAGTAGAATCATCACCTAGTCCAATATCCTCCTTTTATAGAAAACGAAACTGAGACCTAGAGAAATAAAGAAGACTGCCTAAGTCACGCAGCTCTCTGGTGGCAAAGTCTGACTAGAAGAACTTGGATCTTCTGCCCTCCGGGCCCAAAATACACACTGCTTATCAGAAAACCTACATTAAGAAGAAAAAGTGATGGCAAATGTTAAGCTAAGGTGATGCTGATTCTCTAAATTTGATGTGTTTCTAAAAACACATAAGCAGGTGCCTAAAACATATAAAATACTGTCCTGTGACAGTATCAAATTAAATTAAATCTGATTAAATTAAATCTCAAGCAAAGTGTTTTCAATAAGCAATCTAGAGGATTCTCCTGCAGGGACCCTGGGGCTAGGTTTTGAGAAGTACTGTTGTAGAATAAGAATAGTAAAAAGCTCCCTATCTGAAGTCCTGACCCTTAGAATCACCTACAGAGCACCCATCCTTATGTATCACATTAGAATAACTGTGGGTGACATCCTGGAATCTATCTTTTTTGAAATCTCTTCAGATGACTCTTACATGTATATGGTCAGGTTAGAGAACCCACAGTCTATACATGATGAAAATAACGATCTTTGCTAGTATCAATTTAACAAGACTGGGAAGAGGTGGGATTTGTGAAACTAAAGAGGAAAAGAAAGCTTTGTGGAAAGAACTCAAGGACCAAGGTAGGAAACCTTGTCACAAGGTACAAGATGAGTCTTAGACAAACAGAAGATCCTGGAAACAGGTACAGACACTGAGCTCATTACTCCTTGTCTCCCAAAATGATTCACCTGCCGCCTCTGTTTATAACACATCCTTCACAGATGACACTATAAACATCAATTCCTGCTCTAACTTTTTAGCAATCTCCCTTAAATTTCATTGACAGGTAAAACAAGTGGGATGCTGTGCCATAATTTAACTCAGGTAATTTCACTTACCATGTTGCCTTAAGGATTTATTTAACCTCTTTGGGTTTCCATTTTTTCATTCTGTATATGAGGCATAGTCTAGCCTATTTCATACAGTTGTTGGGATGATGAAATGACACAATGTATTTTAAACCATTTTTCCAATTCCAAAGCAGTATACAAACATAAGATACTACTTTTTTACCTACTTATCCTAATAAAGATACAGCACGTTTACAACATTTATATGCAGCAGGCAGGGCTGGATGAGCGGCCTCCACAGAGCCCTTTGAGCCAGGAAGACCACTCTAGGTCAGCGTGTCATTGCAACGACTCGAAGTGGAGGTAGGCTGAGAATGATGAATGTCACAGGACTGGGGAGATCAAGTCAAGATAAGCTCAAAAAAGTGTATGCTATTCTACTTAGAAGTTAACTCAAAAGTTGAGTCCAATCCTTCATGCAACTCAAGAGCAAAAGCTGATCTCATAGAGAAGATATGAAAAGAACAAATAAAAGAAATGTTGGTTAATGGGCCATTTCCAAGATGAAATGTCAATAAAGGGGCTGAGAGCTCTCATTTGCAACTAATTCTCCAATGAAAAGTGTAGAATCCAATGCAAGATAAAGAGCTCTGTGGAAGTTTCCCACCAAAGATAACAAAGCAAACAGAGTCAGACACCTCCAAGGTAACAGGAAGAATGTCCAAAGACAAATAGCTAAACTGTTGATTCTGACTCCTTGTGTGCCACAGAATAAATAGTCTTCATTTAAACTACAGAGATATGAGATGTCAAACCCTTCAGATAAAATAATGACTACCCATTCACCTTTGACCTAGAAGATGTCAGGCTTTATGTACATTGCATCACAGTTAACAAATCTGATTGGCCAGTTTATAAGTTATTTCCACATATATTTTCCAATGAAGGAAAAGCTAATGTACCACTAAGGAAACAGATTACAAAAATTTCCATTAATGAAAAAACATACAGCTGACTTGAAGCCAAATTATGCAAAAAAAAAAGTTGGAAAACATATGTGAAATTAAACCAAGTGCTTATATTCATTAACACATAGTAGTCAAGTAGTTTTCTTTTGCAGTGGCTTTTATGCCAGAGCTACACAGATAATGACACAGACTGAATGCTTCCTTTTTAAAATATAATCACTGTAAAATATAAACAGAACTGATGACGTAATATTGGCAAGGCGTACCAGTGTATATAAACAGGACACCTTCAGGAGAACTCAGCCACCAAGGTCAGGGACGATGGCGCACACTAACCCTCATAAAACCTCATTCTATCATTATGCAAATGATCTCTGCTCACTGATACAATGACCTTGCCAAGAATGTTTAACATCACAAATATTCTTTATGCTCAGATTTTTTATTAAAATATAAAGTTAGGAATAGCTTAAAGAAAAAGCCATCAACTCCTGAGTAGTAACAGGTAGGGGTTATTTGGGTAATACACTTCGTGAGCAAGTAAATACCTATCCAATTATATTTTAAAGACAAGTAAAAACCCCAGAGAAGTAACTTGCCTAAAGCTAAATATCAGTGTTAGGGATAAAGATCTCAACTTCCTGATAGTCTGGGTCATATTCAAATTCCTATGGCATGCTACCCTAAAAATTTCTGATTTTAGACTGGGGATGGAGAATAACTTAACAAAGGAAGAGAGAAGATGTGTCCTAACCCTCAAATCATATGCACAGAATTGACAGCAATTATGTGAATGTTTCTGCACATGAAAATCAATAGAGAACCAGAATCTGGCTTTTCAAACTTATGAATCAGTGAGTCGGTATTGACTGATAATTTTACAGTATCCTATTATTTGTTACAAAGCTATTGTCTTCTCGTGACTATTTTCTAACTGAACTCTTACCTACAGTCAAACTAAGTTTCCACAGGCTATTCCTCAGGCAAAGTCAAGAATCACAAACTAGAAAAATTCAAAAGGTATGCACTCTCTTAATGTAGTGCTTTTTAAAGTTCTCCACCAATAACGAAAATGTACAGGATTTTGAGATTAATGTGTGATCAAAGAATGTGCACAGCACAAAAATAAAATCATAATAATCAAACCTAAGGCTACAAATAAAATGCAACAAAAACTCTGCAGCTTTTACATAACCTAATATAAAAATAACTTTATAAAAGACAAATTAGATGTGAGTCTGATGTGAGCACCTGGAATACTTACTTACTTGAACTCAGACTCCACATTTTACTTACCTCATTCCCATCTGTGTTCTTAGAAATAGAGGACACACTAGTACAGAGGGAATGGCATCTCCTTTTTTTAAACTGAAAATGCTGTGCTGCATGAGGGCAAAATCGCTCAGTGTTTTGCCTTTCTTGAATACTGTTGTAACTTTCTGATGAGTCTTCAGCAAACCCACTTTTTTCTAGTGATCTTGCTATATCAGAGGGAATAGAGCTCAAGCTGGCTGCCTTTCGAAAAGAAAGAACATCAATTTTTTCCTGGAATGTTATTTCGCTTGTGTTGACATCATCTAAATGTTTCTTCCTCTTTGTGCAATATGGAGTGCTGTCTTCTTCTGAAATCCTCTCATCCAGTTCACCAACTTTTACTTCTGTGTCACTGTCTTTAGCAGGAGAAGTTTTCACATGGTCAGACCAACTGCTTACAGCACTCGGCAGAAGTTCCTGTTTAACACTGTCAGCTCCAACTTCTGCCTTCTTTTGCCGAATACCATCTCCCAGTGCAGAGTTTGGGGTAACAGATTCCTGCTGTACCAGTCCCCTGGATGAAGGAGCTGGCTGTTCTTTTGAAGGCTGACTGCTGCTCCTTTTCTTGCCTTCATTTTCATTGTTTTCCTCAACTGACTCTTTGTCACTGCCAGTTTTCTTGATCGGTTTTCTTCTGAAATATTTTCTTCCGGGAGAGTATTTTTCAGGGTTCAAAGGAGTTTTGGCAGGATCTACATATTGTTCTTCTTTCTCAGCTCTTACGCATCCACAGACATTCCCCATTTGATCTGCAGGAGATCACAGCTCCACAAATTCACTCATTTCCAAATCCAGGGCTTACTTAGATCCTCTTCATTAAGTCTGAAAATTCCACTCTGACGTCTGTTTCTCACAGACTTCATGACCATCCTCTTCAGTCTGAGGCCATTTTGCTTATGAGAAAGGCACACACAAGAAATGCCGTGGCATCTTGCCCAGCCGGTCCCTGTGTCTCATTAGACTCCGTGGCTTATTTCTGGCCACCAATCCTCTTAGACAAACACTACTGCTCACTGTCAAATTACAACACTGATGAGCTCTCAAGGCAAACCCTTAGCTTCACTGTATGAGAAGATTATGACTGTTTTAACTTTCAGTTTACTGAAATGCAGATACACTACCAAAGTCTGCACTTAACCTTTGAAACTTGGTGGTTCAACAAATCAGAGCAAACAGAAAGCAAATACCAGTCAGGAGAGATTTGGGAAAATGCCCTTCAAATTTAGTTTCAAAGTGCCTTTCAGATTGGATTTCAGACACTCTCTAACCCCCACCATATAATTTTTTTTCTTAAAAAATATCAACTAATTTTGGTACTTACACACAAAGAAACAAACCAAAAGCTCAAAAATCTCCATAAATTATATTAAGACTCTTATTCAAAATAAGTCATAAAAAATAATAGGATGATTCAATAGCTAGCAGGAGACATAGTAAGTGCTAAATGCTTAGAATTCTCTAATAAAAGTGTCTCTAAAATCAATCTTTTAAATAGTTTATAATACTTTTCAAATAATATAAATTTCGAAGCCATCACTTTATATAATTATTAGGACTTTAATATGAGCAAATAGACAAATTATATAATTTAAACCACGAAACACTGAGCAAAAGGAAATACATGTGCATTCATTCATATATATAAAAAGGCAGTTAAACTTTATATGTAACTTTTATAATTATACTCTAGTTAAATATTATACAGTTTTTATGAGGGCCTTGCTGGAAAAATAATGAATCAGTATGAAACCTGATTATCTAAGGTGTGCATATTTCTAACACTGAGTCATAGATATGGTTAAAAAAAAATAGGAAGGCATGAAATGGACTTACACGTAAGCAGAAATCATTCCACTAGCAAAAAAAATTTAATTTCCTTTCGCTAGGTAGTCTTTAGCCTGATCAAACAGTGGAACACATTATATTTTACTGAGTAAGAATATTCAATTAAATAGTCACGTTGGCAATGATAATGCAGATGATCAATAACAAATCCTCCATTGCAAAATTTTCCTTAATCATTTAAAAAGAAAACATTCTCCAATAGCAAAAACTGAATATCCTTGAAGACAGACTGGTAAAAATAAGGTCTCAGATTTTTTTTTGTTTTTAACCTGATTTTCAATGTATTCAAAGGCAATGAGAAGTACATTATTCAAGAGAATATAAATGTATAATGGCTGGTATTTCTACTAACACCATGGAGGGGCAACCAGTGATCTGCACTCCCCCAATCCCTCCCCCTCCATCTCTGCTGATGAAGTTTAGATGTTTGTCCCCTCCAAATCTCATGTAGAAACTGTGACTCCCAATGTGGAAGACGGGCCTAGAGGGGGTGTCTGGGTCATGGGGGCAGCTCCCTCATGAATGGCTTTGTGCCATCCCCACAGTAATGGGTTATTACCCACTCATTACTTTGAGTTGTTTGAGGCGAGGCATGGTGGCTTATACCTGTAATGCCAGCACTTTGGGAGGCCAAGGTGGGCGGATGGCCTGAGGTCAGGAGTTCAAGACCAGCCTGGCCAACATGGTGAAACCCCACCTCTACTAAAAATACAAAAATGAGCTGGGCTTGGTGGTGCATGCCTGTAATCCCAGCTACTTGGGAGGCTGAGGCAGGAAAATCGCTTGAACCCGGGAGGCAGAGGTTGCAATGAGCCAAGATTGTGTCACTGCACTCCAGCCTGGGCAACAGAGCAAGACTCTGTCTCAAAAAAATAAAATAGTCGTTAAAAAAGCTTAGTACCCCCTCCCCCTCCTTTTCCTTCTTCTCTTCCTCTTTCTTATTCTTCTTCCTCTCTCTCTCTCTCTCTCTCTCTCTCTCTCTCTCTCTCTCTCTCTCTTTCTCTCACCATGTGACATTCCTGCTCCTGCTTTGCCTTCCACCAGGACTAAAAAATTTCCTGAGACCTTACCAGAAGCAGATGCCAGGACCGTCTCTCTTGTATGGCCTACAGAACCACGATGATCCCAATAAACCTCTTTTCTGTTCCTTATAAACTATTCAGACTCAATTATGCCTTTACAGCAACATAAAATGAACTCATACACCTGCCAAACTAAGCAGCTCTCCATTTCTAGGCCATATACACTGCTACGTCTCCCAGAAACAGCCCAACTTAGTCTCCGCCTGGTAACCAGCATTAGTCTTTCAAAGCCTATCTCTAATATCTGTGAAAAATTCCCGTATTCTCTAAAGCCATCCCAATCCCACTACGATGCTCCTTTCTCAAACATTTCTATTTTTATTTGTATCACCAACAATATTCATCGCCCTATGTTATAGTTAATTTCGTGTACACTCTCCCAATAAACAGAACAATTTACTTCATTACCTTAGTATCTGGATCTCGCATATGGTGGCTAATGATATAGGAATGCTTACCTTCAGAAAGCCTGACTGAAAAATAGATTCCATTTATGATGCTATAACAAATACTGTTAAAATAAAACAAACTGGTCTTTTGAAATAGCTTCCATTATTTATGTAGGGTAGAGAGAAAAAGGCTAAGTCACTCTGAGGATGATTACCACTCTTTAAATCTTTGTATCTTGGCATAACCAAAACAATTCTAATCTCAAGTTACTGTAGTACTCAAAAAAGTTATTTAAATAAGAGAGCATATTTCCATTTAACCAAAACATAGATGTGTTCCATTCCAAATAGATCTTGCTCTAATTTATAAATATTGGTGATAATTTGTTATATCATCTTATAATTAAAGCCCTAAAATACAATAGATTCTAGAACATTATGCCACAGGATATTAAAAGCAAAACTTCTTTTTTTTTGAGACAGAGTTTCTCTCTTGTTGCCCAGGCTGAAGTGCAATGGTGTGATCTCAGCTCACCGCAACCTCCAACTCTTAGGTTCAAGTGATTCTCCTGCCTCAGCCTCACGAGTAGCTGGGATTACAGGCATGTGCCACCATAGCAGTAAATTTTGTATTTTTAATAGAGACAGAGTTTCCTAATGTTGGTCAGGCTGTTCTTGAACTCCCAGTATCAGGTGATCCACCCACCTCAGCCTCCCAAAGTGCTGGGATTAGAGGTGTGAGTCACCGCGCCTGGCCAGCAAAACTTCTTTTGGTACTTCTGTCGCTAGTCTTCCTCTCTCCTCCAAAGGCAGCTGAACCCCAAAGGGCTCTCTTAGTATATAATTCCTTTTTGAATGCCTTTTGCTTTACATTTTCTCAAACTCAGCCTCTAAATGCACTGCTTCTATCTCCCAACCCTTCTGTACATTTTGGCTTGCTCGGCTCCCAGGAGCTTGGGTCTCCAATGTCCTCCTTCTAAACAAAACTATTGACCTGTACTCCATCTTAATTTTCTTGTGGTCTCTAGTGGCATTTCACACTGCTCACCATTATTTCTACTTGAAATTCTCTTCCCTTGGTTTCATCAGTACATTTCCCCATTATTTCATCCAACTCTTCAAATGCTCCTTTTCTGTTTTCTCAGCAGAACCTTCTCCCGCACCCATGACCATGGGCCTTCCCCAAATTTCTATCCTTAGCTCTCATCTCTTCTCCATCTGTGCTCTTCTCTTAGATCCCCTGAAGATCTCTTCCTTCTGATAAAATCAGTGATCACTTGTGTAGTGGTAACTCCTCCAAGTTTGTATCTGTACCTCTGACTTCTCAGCTCCACTCATGTCTCCAACTGCTCAGCAGACAGATGCACAGGATATCCCACCAGCCCATTAAGTCCACCCAGAAGGTCATTGGTTTTCCCCTTACCATCACCCCCATGTCTTTCAGTAGTCTACTGTTTCTTAATCTCTTAGGCTAAAAATTTTTGTTACCTTTAACAAATCTCTTTCCCTCACCCTCTGTGCCCTATATCCAAGTCCCTTTCTCTCTTCCTTCAAAGTGTGATCTCTTCTATTCAATTCTGCATCCCCAACTGAGTCCTGACCTTTATCTGAGTCCTGACCTTTATCACTGAGTCCTGACATTTATCACTTCACTCTGAGATCACCACACCTCAGCTTCATAGATTATCTTTCTCATTGTGGGATCTTCTCACTTCTAACTATTTTACATAGAAATAATAATTTTGTTTCTTAAGACACATTTTTTTTTTAATTTACCAAAATTTAATTGAGCAAAAATCTATTTGGAAATCGAGCCACCCACAAACCAGAATGGATTCAGAGAGACTCCAGCACAGGTCCTTTCATTGAAAAAGAGTTATGGGCAGAAAAAGGAAAGTGATGAACAGAAACACATTTTTTTTTAAGCTCAGAGTAGTAAGATGACTTATCCACTGGTATCACAACAAACAATAAATAAAAGAGCCAAGAACAAAACTTAATTCTGTCTCCCTCCAAAGCCTGTATGCTTTTCATTGCCCCACTGATCCTTGGTCTAACATTCAAAATTCAGACACAGCCTACTTCACCAGCTGGTGGTGGAGTGATTGATTCTCTCCAGAGGTCTCTGACTTTCCCATCTGGGGTTCTTGCAGTTTCAACCCTACTAAAAGCTCTAGGATCTGATCCACTAAGGGCTAATTAAAGGATTCCTGACAAAACCACTGAAACACTCCATATGAAATCAGCTTTTTGACCAGTTCTACTTAGACTTTACCCAATTCTGGTAACAAGGTCTGATTCTGTGCTTCAAGCCAAATTATTGCTTTCATTTAGGTTCAATATCTTTGATCCCCTAATGATAGAGTCCTCCAGTAATGGGGACCCTCAGTCCTTTGAGGTCCTGGCTTCCAGTTCTGGTTACTGGCTTCTCTTGACATTAACAGCCCAACTAAGCGGACACTCGCCTGTATTAGCGGCCCTATAGTCTGCCTGGCTAACACCTTTTCCTTTGATTACCTGGGTATCTGTGAATGTCCTTCTGCTGAAACTATTCAGCTGTCTGTTCAGGTCCTAGACCTACCTAAACTCTGCTTCCTATAGCTCTCCATACCTGTCAAATCTATCCTGTTCCCAATGAGCCCCCCCCAGGTACATTATTCTTTACCATTTGTCTACAAAACCTGTATTTCAGCCAATCATTTTTTTAAAATTCTTAATGTTCACCAGACTTGTTTCGAAACCCCAGGTCCTTTCTGAAGCTGGCAAGCTATCTTTTCCTCCTTCAAGACCCACTGTACAGTAATCAATCAGTAAGATGTACTGAGTGCCAACTGAATGCCACTCTGTGCTGTACACAGAACATTTCTGGTTTTTGGTTTTTTCTTTTATAATTTAAACTTTTATTTTATGTTCAGGGAGCATAAGTGTAGGTTTGTTACCTGGGTATATTATGTGATGTTGAGGTTTGGGGTACAGATAATCCCATCACCCAGACAGTGAGCACATTACTCAAAAGGTAGTTTTTCATCCCACACCCTTTTCCCCCTCTCTGCAGCCGTTTGTAGCAGAACATTTCTTGAGCAGACCAGCAGTCAATAAACTAAAGAAAGTTTTAAAGTTAGGAGTCGCATTAAATGAAATGAAGACTTCTTTAATGTATTATTTCCCCATAACTAAATCAAAATCGGTCCTCAACTGGCTCTGACTTATTAGATAAATTCATAGTCAATAAATTTGCACTGTCCTCAAATCTAAAGAGAGAAAGCACCGCTCTACATAAAACATGAATATATTTCTTCTACTTCACATCTCTTTATGATAATTATACTGCCATCTAGTGTCTACCAAAGGAGGAAATCGTTGACATAGCTAAGAAACTGTATCAACAAAAAACATTCTAAATAAGGACTAATCATGAAACTTTTTTTTAAATTTTCATTATATTTCTTACCACACCCAGCTAATTTTTGTACTTTTAGTAGAGATGGGGTTTCACCATGTTGACCAGACTGGTCTCAAACTCCTGACCTTGTGATTCACCCGCCTCGGCCTCCCAAAGTGCTGGGATTACAGACGTGAGCCACTGCGTCCGACCAATGATGAAACATTTAAGTATCTAAACAGGTAATACTAATGAGCAAAAAAAGTGTCTCCAGTCAATAAAAAGAAATATGTCTTCCAACTCTAAGATTACAAATATTGTCTTTAAAACTACAACTAAGCTTATCAAGAACAGGAAACTAGGTGTCAGATTCACAAGCAGCATGGTGCTTAAAAGAACAATTCAAATATATTATTTAAGGAAAGAAACCTGAGATTTATTTTTCTTCCGTAGAACATGAACGTATAATTCACCCTTCGTGTGAACCACCTGAAAACTAGCAATTAGATGCTGAAATTAAGAAAATTTGGGCTTACCTGAAAGTGCAAAATAATTGTCCAGATTAATCCCAAAGTCAATTTGGGATTTCCATCTGTTATGTCATCATTTCTAATATTCACTAATTTCACCTGTTTTGTAAGTGAAGAAGAGATAAAATCAACTGTTTATCAAATCTGAACAAGTTATCTTTACCTACATAAAAGCAATGCTAAATTATACAAAGAAAAAAAATAAATAATTTAAATGCCAGTAGTCACCCAAATACTGTTTTACCCTTATTCGCAATCGTTTTATATTTACAAATTATTGAATAACAACAAAGAAAAGGCAGGTATTATTGCATTCTCGTCTGTCAAACTACATTCAGGTAAATAAATGCAATGATCTTTAATAGTCACTTCCTGGACAAAATAATATCATGAATTAAATACTGAGAATTATATACTATGGTATGTAACATTTCACTTCTTGAACAAAATACTGCCAGAAAACATTTCAGAAGTATCCTTCTGGAAACTTTCACTAGAGAGATGAATAATGAGCAAACACCAATACATTTAAAATAATTAAGCACTGACGATTTACCAGTATTTAATAGCAAAAAGCATTTTAATGTTCATAATATTGAAGAAGAATAAAGAAATAATAAAAGCTAGTGTTCACCTCTCCCCCTTTTTCTCTTGCTTTTTTTTGAGACAGGATCTCATTCTGTTACCCAGGCTGGAGTGCAATAGTGAGATCATGGCTCACCACATCTTCAACTTCCTGGGCTCAAGTGATCCTCCCACCTCAGCCTCCCAAAGTGCTGGGATTACAGGCGTGAGCCACCACATCTAGCCTCTTCCTTTTTTTTCAAACTATTAAAAAACAAATTGTTGCCCTCCGGACTCTCACTGTCTTCAGTAATTTTCAACTCTCCTACATTGTTTTTCTTTTTTCTACTAACTGAAAAACTACTCATATTTTGGCTTATGACACTACAATACAAAACACCACCAAATCAAGATCATGTCCAATATATTATTAATTTTTTTCCATGATTTCTCCTGATACCTCAACTAAGTTGGGAGCTACTGTCAAAAATATGTTGCTGTATCTTTAACTACTCATACATTATCCAGTATTATCTACTTATAAAAAAAAAAGTTGCCTTATCACTAAATATGAAAAATGCTTACACTAAATTAAAATTACATAAAGTATTTTTATGAAAATTAAGTATTTTTATATACTAAATGTAAAATATAATCTTCCCCACAACTTAAAACTGTTCATAGATATTCTTAACGTTCTACTGCTACTAAAATGTCATTAACTTCCTAGGCAAATGCAATCCAGATCAAACAGAAAGAAAATCAGAAGTTCTTATACCAATGGAAATGTAGTCACTTATAATTCCTCTCGGCTTATCCATACTATCAATTTCCTTTTCTTGGGAACAAAGAAAATATTTAAAATATTTTCTTAAATATTTTAAATATTTGCTTCACCAAAGCACAAGCTTACTGGTTATAATTCACAGGCAAATTTAACCTTGTCACTCCCTGACATGCTTCTGCATAGATGTATTAGTAACATATGTTTATATGATTACAGTCTTTTAAAAACATCATACCTGGCGTCTTTTCAAATAGTCAAGTGCAATTTGTACATTCTGTAGTCTGTGAAAACGCATCCGACCTTTTTCTCTGGGCTAAGAATAGAAAAATGCAGGTATAAAAAACAGTTTCTGTTATCACAGACCATGCTAATTTTAATATATTTTCTGTTCCTCTTAATATATCAAAATAGTATTTACTGTTCAGGTAACGTCATAATATTTTCTAAGAAGTTTTCAATTTCTTTATATTGTCTGAGATTGAATGTAAAACTATTAGGGATTTTTTTTCCAAATATGTTTTATTTAAACATGTACTTTATTACAAATATTTTATTTAAACAAAAGGAAAAGAGAAAATGCCACAGAACATACAGACTTTTCATATTTGGTAATAAAACCATTCTAGCCTACAATTACTTAGCTATGGAGGCACAAAAATAAGTAAATATCATTCATCATTTTACCTTCTTATTGAACACTATTAGCAAGAGGGTTTTTGTAATTGTATATGTACACACACATACATACATATGGCATATTAATGAAAATGAGATAAAGTAGCATGCAGTTAGTATAAAAATCACCAAGAAGGAGAAAGACAGAGAAGGTTTATTTAGCCATGATAAGGAGAGAAAGCCAATTAAAAATATATATTTCCTCTTTATTTTATTTTAGCTTTTTCACAAAATTGGACACTGCGATGCTCAGAAAGGACTATATACTCATTTTACACTACTTGAGGATGGACACAATTATTTTCTCAGTCTCAGGAAAAGTGACAAAGGAGAACTATTTTCCTTAATGCCATTTCCCTTAAGAAACGTTACAAGTTAGCATGAAGGAAAACATAAGGAAACAGAGCTGAGAAATGCTTAACAAAAATACAAAGAATGGAGCTGAAATTTATCACATAAAATCTTCCAAAGGGAAAAAAGAAAAAAGACAACTGACAGCTTGCCTTCTTCAATATGCACAGGTTGCTGAAACCAAAGGTGCCATAGTAAAACAGCACACCACAGAAGGAAAAATAAGTTCTGCATAACAAGTAGAAACAATGTTGATAAATTTACCCACTGGATCCAACAAAAGCACAATTTCCAACAAAATCGAGGAGCACTAGGCATGTAGAAGACAAAAGAAGCACGTCTGTCTTGCAAAGGTAGCTTCAGTCAGTTGACTGAAGTGTCATGGAGTGTCAGTTGACTGAAGTGTCATGGAGATTAAACAGCTCTGTGAGTCCTATCGGGATACTGGATTTTTAAATCTCCCTTTTAAATACCTTGAGACATATTAGAGAGGTAAAAAATGTCCATCAAATACCTATTGCTAATAGGTGTGGTTTAAAGCAGAAACTTAAATACTAAATAAAATTTCCCTAAGTTCTTTCATAAAAAGCAATACATTTTGCCATGTTTGAAACATCACTTCAAGAAACTGAATGAATTTGCACAAAAAATAGCAGACTGGGTGTAAAATTTCCATGTTTATATACAATGTATATAAAATTGTTTAGCTAAAATGTCATCATGTACTTTAAGTCTGCTTAATTACCATGTGGTGCACAGTAATGTATAAACAATTCAATCATTTTAGCTCTCTGAAGAGAATTTAAAAGAGAAAATACTTCCTTTGTCCAATTTTTTGGTACATACACATCCACCTTATTATGGGTTTTGGTCCTTTCTATACTTTTCTAAAAAGGAGCCTGAACCCAGGAGTTACTTCTCTATCAGGTTAGCGCTCACCGCATGGGAACGGCTAGGTTAGTCAAGTTATGGGGGCGACACCTACCCCCTTATCCTCATCCTTCACATCCTCATGCTGTTCATATTCGCATGCTTCTGTTGCACTCACCAATCGTAAGGTCTTCAAAAAATCTCGCTCCCTTGGCTAATGAATACAACAGACAGAAGATAGGACAGCAAAGACACAAGACAGACCAGAAACGAAAAGAAGAGCATGAACAGAACATAATGAAGGAGAACAGGTAACCAAGAAGGGGAAGTAATGTTCACAAAAAAAGAAATGACACCTGCGGAATGGGTTAGACCATTTTTCAGAAAGCAATGTTTATTTTCTTGCTATTTGTAAGTCTTTTAATATGTGGTTATATTATGCATCCAACTTCTGCTAAGCAAAAAAAAAAAAAACCCAAAGGTAAAAAAGAAGCAAGAACAAAAACAGTATTTTAATTATAGAACTGATTATATAAGTGAAATAATCAAACTGCTTCAGTCTCTCAAATTCACATCAGTTGAGGTTTGAAAATGCTTAGGAATCTAACCAGAACTTAATTTTCAGGCAGAATTCACAACTCAAAAGATGAATGTTGCAAAAATCTAAACAGTCTGCATTGAAAACATACTGGTCATATGGAGAAAAGATAGCACGTTCTTCAAAATAAATTAAGAAAGCTAAAACTTACCAAGGTATCTCCTGAAAGAACCTCTAAAAGAGAAATCAAATTGTGTCCATCCCTTAAGTCTTCATAGAGATCATTCACATGTTTTCGAACCTGCAAAGGGAAAAGCAAAATTTTGGGTCCTAGAGCTCAGAATCCTCCTTAACATCCTTACACATAAAAAGGAGGCAAGTAAAAAACATTCCTCACATGGTATTCATTCACGCACCTATTTTTTAATTTTTAAAACTCTCTTATTACTGAAAAACTGAATTTAATTTAAAAACTAAAAAAAGCAAGTTTCAGATTAATAATTCATAAAGACAATTCAAATCATTACATTTTTTTTTTTTTTTTTTTTTTTGAGACGGAGTTTCGCTCTTGTTACCCAGGCTGGAGTGCAATGGCGTGATCTCGGCTCACCGCAACCTCCACTTCCTGGGTTCAAGCAATTCTCCTGCCTCAGCCTCCCGAGCAGCTGGGACTACAGGCACGTGCCACCATGCCCAGCTAATTTTTGTATTTTAGTAGAGACGGAGTTTCACCATGTTGACCAGGATGGTCTCGATCTCTTGACCTCGTGATCCACCCGCCTCGGCCTCCCAAAGTGCTGGGATTACAGGCGTGAGCCACCGCGCCCGGCCCCAAATCATTACATTTTTAAGACACTAGAACAAACATAAGCCTGGACTACTACATGGGGTTACAATTCTTCAAATACAGTCAATGCCTTGACTTTACCTCGCGATTCCCAATATGGGGACCAGAGCCACCTTAACAAGAGGGTAGAGTTTTCACCCCTGCAGTTGATCTTACAGCCCAAAACAGAATCAAGGATGCAGAGGAACGTTTTTTAAAATCCACATTATCAGCTGGGTGATGGGTACATGAGACTATATATATTATTTTGGCAACATCCTATGAGCCTATAATTATTACAAAATTTTTTTTGAAATCCATACATGTCAGGTTAGAAGGCCTCTGTCCAAAACCTCCTCTGCACAACGGAAGTCTTCCTATAATGGAAGATTTTTTGGGGGACAGAGTCTCCCTCTGTAGCCAGGCTGGAGTACAGTGGTGCGATCTCGGCTCACTGCAACCTCCACCTACCAGGTTCAAGTGATTCTCCTGCCTCAGCCTCCCAAGTAGCTGGGACTACAAGCATGTGCCACCACGCCCAGCTAATTTTTATATTTTTAGTAGGGACGGGGTTTCACCATGTTGGCCAGGATAGTCTTGATCTCTTGACCTCGTGATTCGAACACCACAGCCTCCCAAAGTGCTAGGTTGCAGGCATGAGCCACTGCGCTCGGCCCTATCATGGAAGACTTTCAAAACTAAGTAGCACTAGCATGAAATTAACATTCAACCTACAATAGCTTCCCCAGTTCCACAGGCCTGATTTAAAGCCTGTGATTTTAGAACCCAAACCATCAAAGATTTCTCAAAAGCTTTTTTCAGCCTGCCAAGTAGGGATAGCTCTAGTAACGACATGGCCCACTACAAGGTTTGTGCTGGACAGACAAATGCCAGAGCAGACTACTGAGATGGTTGTTCCACAGTGGGCTGCCATATTTCCATTTTCTCCCCTTTTAGTGATTTGGGCCTGCTTGCATGAAAGGAGCGAAACAAGTGGGCCAGAAAGAAGCAGGAACCAGAATCCCACCTACTTCACCCATGGCACAAACCCTGCATACAAATGAATCCAACTCCTTTGCACTTCCAAAATGTCAAGCGAGCATATAGCACAAAGTAATGAAAATATCTAAACTTACAATCAAAACTCTTTACACCAACACAAGCACAAGAAGAGGCCTAATGTAAACTGGAAGCAAACTTTTATGGTAAGTCTCTCAGTCCCAAAAAATAGTTTAAATCCCATAAAACCTTATTATCTTAGTTGACTCTCTCTCTATATATACTTTACAGTATCTTTTGTTAGTGTCAGAAAATGTTTTTGATTGACAAAGAAAAAGTTCCCTTAGGAACTGCATATCAAATTTACCAGCTTTTACATCCAGTGTTCTGGCACAGTTAACCTAAGTCACAGAACCTTTTAATATTTAATTACCCCTCTAGGCATTATTAACTACAAATAATAGAAGTACTTAGCTTAGGCTAGGTAACTCTACCACAAAGTAACTGTTCGTGTCAATAGTACCTTTGAAACGACAGCAAAACTGAAGGCAAGTCAAATTACTTTTAACTAGGTCTCCACATTTACAAATTGACATTTTATTTTGATTTTCTAATTCCCAAGGAATATCAGTTGAATCTCTGGTGTCACAAGATAATATCACAGTAAAACAAGTTTAAAAATACTTTATTTCCCCCCAAAAAAATGTTGTAACATATTTAAGCAATCCTTCTTTAGAAAAACCTGTAAATACAGCCGGGCACAGTGGCTTACACCTGTAATCCCAGCACTTTGGGAGGCCGACATAGGTGGATCACCTGAGGTCAGGAGTTTAAGACCAACACGGTGAAACTCCGTCTCTACTAAAAATACAAAAATTAGCCGGGCATGGTGGGATGTGCCTGTAATCCCAGCTACTTGGGAGGCTGAGACAGGAGAATCACTTGAATCCGGGAGGGAGAGGTTGCACTGAGCTGAGATCGAGCCACTGCACTCCAGCCTGGGCGGCAGAGTGAGACTCCATCTCAAACACACACACACAGACACACACACACACACGCACACACACACACACACACACATCCCTATAAATAACCAAATAAGTTACAAAGGAATTATCCATTCAGGTAGAATATTTACGTTGGGATACCACGAAACGACAACTCCCTCAACTTCTCAACTACATTTCAGAGATGAATCAATTTTCAAGGACCTTTTCAGAAGATATCTACTACATGCATGACATGTACACAAACAGATAAGCACTTAGTGAAATGAGTACTAATACTGTAATTTTCTACTCACAGACCAATTTCATGGAAGACAATTTTTCCACAGATTCAGGAGAGAGTGGTTTGGGGATGAAATTGTTTCACCTCAGATCATCAGGCACTGGGTTCTCATAAGGACAGCACAACCTAGATCCCTCACACGCAGTTCACAACATGGTTCACGGCCAGGCACGGTGGCTCATACCTGTAATCCCCAGCACTTTGGGAGCAGAGGTGGGTGGATAACTTGAGGTCAGGATTTCGAGACCAGCCTGGCCAACACGGCAAAACCCAGTCTTTACTAAAAATACAAAAAAAATTAGCTGGGCTTGGTGGGCATCTGTAGTCCCAGCTACTTGGCAGGATGAGGCAGGAGAATCACTTGAACCCATAAGGCAGAGGTTGCAGTGAGCCAAGATCTTGCGACTGCACTTCAGCCTGGACAACAAAGTGAGATTCCATCTCAAAAAAAAAAAAAAGAGTTTGCACTCCTATGAGAATCCTATGAGAATCATCTGCCACCACTGATCTGACAGGAGGCAGAGCTCAGGTGGAAATGCTGCGGCCCAGTTCCTAGCAGGCCATCGACCAGACCATTGCCTGTCTGTGGCCTGAGGGTTGGGGACTCCTGTATTAGAGTACTCTAAGAATTCACTCAGTCCCATTCCAAGACACAAGCTTATATTTATAAGGCTAAGGTCTACTTGAAAACAAGGCTGAAAAACTAAGCTTGTGAATGTTATATACATTAACACATCTAAATCTATGTACTTCTCAGTGTATCTCCAAAATAAACAGAAAGCATCCTAACTCTAAAAGAGCCTAAATGGGAACAATAAAAGATTATATTTATATAAACAATATTATGGAACTCCCGATTCTCAGCCAGCTGCTTGATTTCTCAAAACAGATGACTTTATTGTGCACGTCTGATATCCTCAGTACTCAGAAGGACAGTAGAATCCAAGCACATGATTGGGTTGGGGACTTCCAGGACTGTAACAGTGCTGAGAATTCTGTGCCCTCTGGCCCTCTACGCTACACCCTACCAGACTCACATTTCACTCTATATTCCACTCCTTGTGCCTTTCTCACTCCAGGACAGCTAAAGATGGGGTGTGATTCTGAACACTTATCTCATAGGAAGGCAATTTCACAACTTGCTTTGCCATACTGAACAAAACCCTCTATATTAGGGAACCTTTCCAAAACCAGGTGTCATTTGTTACCATCGTATTTATGCAACACAAAGAAAAATTAAAACAGACATGTTTAGAGAAGGGAAATAGCAATATTATGCCATGTAAATCTAAATTAGGAAAAGAGAAAAGCTGTGGTAAAACAAAAAGCATTAAGTCCCTGGCCTTATGAATTTGCACCAACAGCCTAAACTCTCTAGGCTTCAGTTTTTTTATCTGCAAAATAAAGGCTGGAAAACAGAAAACTTCTAGCTCAACACAGAAAACAAAAAGTCTATAATCTTTAAATCAAATTATCGTCATTTAAAAAACAAAATCAGTGACCTGTCAACTTAGAAAATGTACAAAATAAAAGCTACTCTTAAGACTTACGGCTTAATTTTCTAATAATTTTAGGAAAAAAAAATGCAGTGATAAACTAATTTAACTTGTATAATGTGTGAAAAAAATCCAGAGACACTGGCTATCCCATGATACTGCCTATTTTTCCTGTCTCAGTTGATTACTCTGAGGGTCCACTGAAATGCTTTGTATGAAAATGTAAGATACCATTCTTTGAAAAGCAAATGTCACTAACAGTAATAAACAAAAATATATACACCATGACTTACTACTAGATGGCTAACCTTGTGCTAAGTGCTTTAGAATACTGGGTCAGTTTCATTGGAACAAAAGAGGATGCTATTAAAAATTTTTAAATCAACATTACGGGTAAAGGGTGCTCGTGAATGAACTGAGAGGAAAGAATTGGCGTTTCAATCTGATCTAGTGAGAAATGTAAGCGAAAGAAAAGAAGGGAAAGTAAACAGTTAAACCTACATAGAAAAGGTTTTCTTTTACCCCAAGTGTGAGTCACAGACATTTGGCCTGGTAACTGTCCTTCACAGATGACTATACTAACTGCCAATATCCCTAAAATTCCACTTTCAGTTTTTAGTGAAGCATTCCTTCTTCTCTTTTTGGATATTTTCTCCCTATGGGACAAAAGACTGTCTGAATAAATAGTACTAGAGCAAATGATGGGCAAAGTAAAAGCACTATAAAATACTCTGGGATTAACTTACATAACCTGAATTACATAACAAGGGTGATACAGCATTTTCTGTATTTCACACAATTCTTAGAATTTTGCAGTAGTTTTAAAAAATATGTATACAGCATTGCACCTAGAATTTACCTCTAGGGGGCACTAATCTTTAATTTAAAAGAATATCCCAAGAAAGGAAAAATAGACTAGAAAACATTCTACGGGCAACAAAAATTCTAAACAAGATGCTGCTGATGACATGGACAATACTTCAAATTTATTTTGGAGTGAGAACAGAGTAGATCACGTCAGGTCTGTATTACTCAAATGGCTTAGCTGATCAAAAATACTACACTGAAAATTTCCCTTTTGTTAAACTATAATTGTTTGGTTTTATGTAGGCTACATCAAATTCAGCTTTGAAGAAAAGAGAATCATCATATAGTTGCTTACTTAATGATTAAACTTTATTTTTTAAAAGTCTGACATTATAGGGGTGGATGTCAATCTAGACAAATTCCACAAAAATTTTCCTTTCCATTATTTAACCATATCATTATCGTTTGGCTGCAATTCAATTCAGGTCACAGTGTATTTATTGAGCATCCATCTGTCATACAGCAGGGTATCCATTAACTTCTATGGGTACAAAGATGAATAACGACAGTGCCACCTCTTGAAGCCTATAATCTGAGATGAAAGAAATTTAGGAAAGAAATTGCAGTATAAAGTAAATGCATTCAGAGCATACACAGAAAGCTGTAAGGAGCTTTAACCCAATCTGTGGTCCTCCCAGCAAAGAAGATGGGAATGTTCCAGGTGGAGGAAGGAGCAAGCACAAAGGAAAAGGCAAGGACACACAAAACTGTATGTGAGCTGCAAGGAAGGAAAGCAGTGGTGAAGTTCAATGACGCATGAGGTGGAAGATAAGGCTGGAACGATGGGCCGGCGGACGTGGTGGCTTTATACGCTGGGTTAAGAAGCTTGAGCTTTTCCTAGACAAAGAAAACTATTGAATCTTAAGCAGAATTAGGACATAATATCTCTGACCAATATAAAAGCTTCCCTGTAAACTATTATCTTAAGCAAAAACAAATCAACACAGGTAAAATCGAAGGCCTAACCTGTACACAATAATGGAGGAACGGTCCCTCAGGAAAAAAGGAAACTGGAAGAGACATTCCATTAATGAATCTTGGGTAAAATGCATGCCGTCTAGGGAGCTCTGCAGCAGCGAGCAACACATCAGCCACACAAAGGGTTCACAGTCCTCTCTTAAAGAAGGTCTATATCTAAAGGACACAGTATTCTGGAAAACAATCAGCTATCTTTAGAAAGAAACATAAATAATGAAAGAAGGTTTGTCCCAAATGAGATCGCCTCACTGGCTTGTACTAATTGGGTGAAGAGAAAAAGGATAGTTTGCATTAGTAAAAATTATGAATTAAAATATTTTTCAATGCAATTATTTTTTAGATCAAACAAGTATGTTCATGAAAAATAAGCTATCAGGTTCTCCTGGGAGAGCTCCTTAGACAGCCTAATTGAAAAAATAAAGGTAACATAAATATCAATATATGAACATATTGATTATTGATAAGAAAATTAATGCCTTTAAAATACACCAAAAAATGCTCAAAAACATTGTATTCTCTTAGGTAGCTGCCTTATCTAAAGTTGTTTTTTCATTACAAATTTATTTCAGCACTACTTCTTCAGGAATTGTGAAAGAATAAAACTACAATTCAGATGCTACATAAATTATAAATTATAAATTGGTACAGTTAAGTATAATAGGGAAATATTGTTATTTGGCATGATAAAAAGGTGGTTATGCTGTTTTAAGGTGCTATGTTAAGTCAACATTAAGGCCATACAGAATTCATCTCCTTTAGGTTATTTTTAAATTATAAAATAAAGATATTAGTTATACATCTTAAGGTATTAGTAGATAAAATAATAGAGAGTTTTTTAAAAATTCACATTAGCACTAGGTGGTACAAATAATGTGTCTACTTCTTTGGACCTGATTGGCTCTTTGACAAAGAAGGCTTCTCTTTTAAGCTTTTGGGTTGACAATCTATAATCAATTAAAATGCAAAAACTGGCCTTTTCTAGTCTCTCACCACAAGGTGGAACTAGGTAGTCAAATAAAATAAAAATATTTATGAATATATTACAGATAAACACTTTAAGATTTGGGGTATTTTAGTCACTATTTCACCTAGGTACTTTTTTATTCTCTTCTATACAGTTTCACCATGGGTTCAAGAAAAATTTTTTAAAAGCTATTTCAATTTTTAAATATTTTTAAGTATGTAACCCTTTCTGTAACAGAGGTTTGGGTTGGTTGGTTCTGGTATGGTTTGGGTTTAGGTCTCTGTCTTTCCTTTCAAATCTTCCCTTTTATTAGCAAGAAAACAGAAAAAAAAATCTATTTTTGCCCATATTTCCCCCTGAACCTGTAGATTTTTAAAAATCGTGCAAGGTTTAAAGAATTTTAAATTAGTTTTATTTAAATTATGCCTATGAACAAAATTCACACTCTTTCAGAAAATGTGTATTTCCTCATCAAATCCTCCCATCTAATGACTCTCTTGTAACATTATACCAAACTCACACATCAAAATCAAATTGATCATTACAAATTAGAAATGTATTTAAGTAAAAACATTCTGTTCTTCTTTGATACAACAACAAAAGACAGCTCCAGAGGCAGACACAGCAAGCTCTCAAGCCATCTGCTTCTAACAAGGTCACTTTACCAGACTAACTTTCCTCTTTATACCTACCTATCATTGGTTTCAAAGAAATCTTAATCATGGTTGATGGTAAGATGGAAAAATATGTAGAGGAGTAGCACTGCAGTGCAGGGCATGGTGTGATTCCAGGTAAAAGGCAGTCTGAAGACCCTGAGCAGCTGGTGAGTGGGTAGAGAAGCATCAGAAAAGGAATATAAGGACGTGACAAATAAAAATTTCAACTACTTTGCAATTCTGATTAAAGTGCCCGCTGTGGCAATTGCCCTGAATACTTTGAGCTGAATCATCCTTTTTGGGGCTATAGGTCAAATGAGCTATAGGGTGTCAATGCATGACCAGTAACACAGTCATTCAGCAATTTAATAGATACCTGCCCCAAATAAGAAATGTTTTTTCCCCTCGTAGCATCACTTAAACTACTGACTTTTTACAACACAGCTGTTTACAGAAAAAAAAAGGTATAGGGCCAGGTGTGGTGGCTCATGCCTGTAATCCCAGCAATTTGAGAGGCCTAGGCGGGCAGATCACGGAGCAGGCGGATCACGAGGTCAGGAGTTCAAGACCAGCCTGACCATCATAGTGAAACCCCATCTCTACTAAAAACACAAAAATTAGCTGGGCGTGATGGCGTGCACCTGTAATCCCACCTACTCCAGAGGCTGAGGCAATAGCTTGAACTCAGGAGGCAGAGGGTGCAGTGAGCCAAGATCCTACCACTGGACTACAGCCTGGGAATTGGACTACAGGCTGGGGGACAGAGCGAGACTCTGCCTCAGAAAAAAAAAAGAAAAGAAAAAAAAGCTATAATATCAACACACACACACACACGCTCACACACACATATCAAAGAACCACCTAAACCTCAAAAATTAACTTCGTCTACTTCCTGGATGATGTCTTACACAGCTCTGTCCTTACCCAAACAGTAAGCCACTTGCTGTAGTGTTTGCAACATGAGTCAGGCTAAAGACTCGGGAGGAAGCAAGGTCCTCATAGAGCGGGGTTAGTGCTGGGCAAGCAACAGAATCCACTGATAGATACAGCTCCAGGAAAGGTGCAGCCAGCCAGGAGTGCAGATACCTTATGGTCATGCCATCATGAGCACTTCCGGGTGTCCCTTTCAGAGCATTATTTGCTAGGGGGAGAGATTAGGATAGGCATGACACAAGTGGTTACTTCATCTCTTTTTTTCAAGGTTTGGAAAATCTAGGGATCTCTTCACAGCATATTTTACAGTTTTAAGGTTTTGACAATACTCTGATACTTTCAGAAACTTCATATGCAAACTAATTCACTCCTCTTTAAACATAAGTCCATTTTCTCCAATCCTTGCAAATAAACAACTGAGAACTGGTTGCATCCTCTTCATTAAACCTTTGAAATAACCCAGGATTATGATCAAGACAACTGACACAAGGAGAGGAGCACTAAAACTATTTTTAAAGACACCCCCAGATGATGAGATACCACTGCCTCTGCTACAATCCATTCTGATGCTTAACACCTCTTCCCTGTCAAAGAATGTTTCCTTATATCCAGATGACATTCCAGGTCCCCAGTACCAGGATTCCTATTTTTCTAAAATAAAACCACCCAAAATCATATCTGGGGAAGAGATATGTTTGGAATGGAATTATAAATACAGGTTTATTATTTTAATTGCTTAATTAAAACTTTGACAGATGCCATATATACTCTTGTTAAGTTAATCTCTGCAACAGAAATATACTTTCTGTAGGAGGATTAAAAGTTTCAAAGTGATTATTTCCTAAATGACATCATAGGTTTGTTAAATTTCCAGATTCTAGTCTACTCAACAGAGATCTCTGGACCACAGATACTCAAAAACTAGTTTTCCCACTTGTAAAAGCCCAGTGTCACAGAAGAGGAACTGCATTTATGTCTCTTACTGAAGCTTAAATCTAAGTGGAAGTTATTTTCTCTCCAGCCCGTCTGAGCATCCTCTTTTTGAAAGTGACAAGTTTTACCAAGAGCAGGGTAGAGCCAGGTAACACCTATCAAATCAGAGGTCATACTTCTAAAAGTGAGCCACATGATAGCTGAGGGTTTACTACAAGATGCTCAGGTCCCAGAGCCCTAACCAGAGCTTCATGTCCATTCCTGAAACAAAATGTCTGCTGAATACTTGAGGTCACATTCTAAAACTTCTGCTGTCATATTTCTCTCTTGATACTCAGTATTCCTTCTACCTGAAATGCTTTCCTGCCCCCACTCCTCCTCTAGTCACTGAAATCTTACTTTTCCTCCTAGGTCAAGTTCCAATGTCAACCAGGCAGTGATGGTTTCCCTCCTCTGCACTACAAAGTGGATTACGCCAGTACACCAGTCATCATTTTACTTATAGTTTTATGTAGATAAAACAATATACATAAACGTATTAATAATTCCCTTAAAAAGACAGGGCTCTGTCTTCGGTCTACACTGCAAATGCTTAATGCCTGGCACAATGCCTTTCATATAGTAGATATTCAAAGAACTTTTGTTGAATAAATAAAAGATTAGTCACCTACACTTTGCAGCTGACCTTAGCCATGCACTCAGCTGTGGGCTCTTGAATGCCTGCCCGATCACGGGGAAAAAACAGAAACTCAGGAAATGGATTCACAAATCCCAACAAATGACTTCCGAGCAGGGGATTTGTTTTTGCCCCAAGGCCTGTCATGGCATCTATGGGAGTTAGTGCCTGGCATCAGGTCCTGCCACACAGTTGGAGCTAAGTAAATTGTTTCTGAATGACTAACACATTGAAGAGAAATGTCCACTTCTGCATGCCAAACCTCCTAAGTATTTCCCCTATTAGGGTGCAGAGAATGACACCTCCAAAGTACGGTATTCTGGCAAGCTGAGCACATTGAACAGAAGAAGCTGGAAGTCCTTACAAGGTGCCTAACTTTCTAACCTTGTTTCTCTTGTTTCTCTACCACTTCTCACCAAGGGCAGGGAGGGAGGCTCTCTGGAATTTTTCCTTATCTGACTAGGGAAATTTCTGTCCAAAAGAAATGCAATTGCTTTAAGACCTCTCTCTAGGAGTTTCAACAAATAACAGGATAGATTAATCACAGAAAAGAGATGAGATTAAAAGTCATCACCATGCCCAGATAGACTTTTCTTCTGAGGATTACTCAGACGGACTACCTAAAAGACTTTATCTGAATAACAAGACAAATGTTATTCACAGTGAAGTTTTGCCCTTCACCTTCCTAGCAGCTCCCCCAGAGCTCAGGAACTTTGTCCCAGGCCATTGTTCTTTGGGCTCAGCCATTTCCCCTGAAAACCATTTGCTGCCCTTCTAAAATTTCCTACAGCCTCCCCACTTCCCTGCAATCTGTGAAGAGGGTACATAAGCCCCAACCATTTGGCCCTTCTTTGAGTCTCATATTTGCTGGATTTCCAAGTCTATGCATATGTAAACGAATCTGTATGCCTTTTTCTCCCATGAATCTGTCTGTTGTCAGCATTTCAGCAAATCTTCAAAGAGGGCAAAACAGAAGCTTGCCCTCCACCCCTACAACCCTTACCCATCTAAATTAGTTTAGTAAATGACTGGCTGGAAAGTGTCTAAATAAATCAAATTTCAAGACTTAATAATGAATCATAAAACAAAACACTTTCAATAAAAATAAATATATAGAGCAATGGAACATAACAGAGAGTCCAGAAATAGACCCATTATGGACAGCTGGTATTTGACAAAAGAAGGATAGTTTTTTCAGCAAATGATGCTGGGAAACTGAATATCCTCATGCAAAAGCATTGGTTTGAACCTTTTCCACAAAATGAATCACAGACTTAGAGGTAACAGCCAAAACTATACAATTGTTAGATAAAATTATGGCAGTAAATCTTTATGACCTTGGGTTAGGCAAAGATTTCTAATATATGATACCAAAAGCATACATGATTTTTTAAAAACTCAGCAATAAGAGCATTTAAACCCAATCTAAACATAGGCAAAGAGAACGGGGGGGAGGGGGAAGGCTCACAACTGTAATCCCAGCTACTCATGAAACTGCCTTTGTGAAAATTGTATGAGTGAGAAAATTATAGTAGTGGAAGAGATCTGATCTAACCAATCCTCACCAAACTAGGCAGTCCAGTCTTCAAATTGTCCTTAATTATTCCTGAACTTGGACCAAGCTAACTTTGGGAGACATTTAGTTTACAGTTAAATCAGTGGTCCCCTACATTTTTGACACCTGGGAGTGATTTCATGGGAGACAATTTTTCCATAGACTGGGGGATGGTTTCAGGATAAAACTGTTGCACCTAAGATCATCAGATATTAGATTCTCCTAAGGAGCATGCAACCTAGATCCCTTGTAAGTGCAGTTCACAATAGGGTTCACACTCTTATGAGAATCTAACGGCACTGCTGATCTGACAAGAGGTGGAGCTCAGGTGAAAATGCTTGTTTACCCACCACTCACTTCCTGCTTTGTGGCCCTGGTTCCTAACAAGCCACAGACGAAAACTGCTCTGTGGCCCAGGGGTTGGGGACCCCTGGTTTAAATGATAATAGCCACTCCCCCAAATTCAACTGTCTTTGTAAAGCTGAGGAGAGACCACCAGACTTAGGGATGAGAGGAGCCTAAATTCTGCTAAGGTACAGACATAAATGATTACCCACCATTATTCCAGAGGATATAGGATATGCAGCTTCCCCAATTACTCCTGCAAACAGCATCACTATTGCAGAACCTAAGATGGCGTTTTGAGATGTGTTTTCAGGCTTTTTGCATATCTGACAACTGCTGGCTCCACCTGAACCCACCAACTACTACTGTGGCTCCAGCCAGAAATAACACAGGTTCACAGGTTCATAAGGACCATTTCCGACAGCCCCATGATAACCCTTCAGCCAATCAGCAGCAAGCAACTATTGCCTATCCAACTCCCTCTCTTCTCCCAAGTTATCCTTGAAAACCCCAAGCCTCTGAATTTTGGGAAAGACTGATTTGAGTAATAATAAAACACCAGTCTTCTGTTTCGCCAGCTCTACATGTGTAAAACTCTTTCTCTATTGCAATTCCCCTGCCTTGAAAAATAGGTTCTATCTAGGCAGCAAGCAAGAAGAGTCCACTGGGCAGTTACACTCAGTAGGCTTAGGTGGGAGAAATGTTTGAGACAAGTTGGAGACCAGGCAGGGCAACATAGTGAAACCTTGTCTTAAAAAAAAAAAAAATTAAATAGTAGGGTGTGATGGTGTGTGCCTGTAGCTCTAACTACTTGGGAGGCTATAGTGGGAGTTTGAGGCTGCAATGAGCTATGATCATGCCACTGCATCCTAGGTGGCAGAGCAAGACCTCATCTCAAAAAATAAAAACAGGCAAAGATCTGAACAGACATTTCACCAAAGAATGTACACAAATGGCCAAAAAGCACATGAAAAGATGTGCAACATTATTAGTCATTAGCAAAATTAAAATTACAATGAGCTAGCACTAATCAAAGACAGACAATGTCAAGTGTTAACAAGAATATAAAGAAATCAGAATCCTTACACATTGCTAGTGGAAAGGTGAAATGATGCAATCACTTTGGAAAATAGTTTGGTAGTTCCTTTAAATGTTAAACTAGATCTACCATACAACCCAACAATTCCATTTCTAGGGAAATGTGCAAAAGAAATAAAAACATGTATCTACACAAAGTCTTGCACATTCAGTTTACAGCAGCATTGTTCACACGAGTCAAAAAGCAGAAAAAACCCAGAGGGCCATCAACTGTTAAGTGGACACATAAAATGTGATCTGTCTATAGAATGGAATACTACTTGACAATAAAAGGGAATGAACGAAGATACATACCACTGCGTGGATGAATCACAAAAACATTATGCTAAGTAAAAGAAACCAGACAGAAAATAACATATATAACTCTGTTTATGTGAAATATCCAGAAAAGACAAATCCATTGATATGGAAACATTATCAGGGGTTGTCTACAGCTGAGAGCAGGGGAGAAACAGGAAAAATGGGTACAAGGTTTCTTTTTGGAATGAGGAAAATGTTCTAAAATTAGGCCATGGTAATCGTTGCACAATTCTGTAAATCTACTAAAAATTGTTCAATTAAACACTTAAATGAATTTCATATGTAAATTATCTTAATAAAGCTGAGATTTAAAAAATATTTTAGACACATTCCTTTTGAAAAATGGAGTGGCTGACCGGGCGCGGTGGCTCACGCCTGTAATCCCAGCACTTTGGGAGGCCGAGGCGGGTGGATCACGAGGTCAAGAGATCGAGACCATCCTGGTCAACATGGTGAAACCCCGTCTCTACTAAAAATACAAAAATTAGCTGGGCATGGTGGCACGTGCCTGTAGTCCCAGCTACTTGGGAGGCTGGGGCAGGAGAATTGCTT
>PVKV010009354.1:0-81657 GCA_004027835.1 Alouatta palliata | reverse complement strand
TTCTTCTGCTATCTTTGTCCCAGAAGATTACCCACCAGATGTCAGTCTGAGCTCTCCTTTATGAGGTGACTCGTTGGATATACGGGGGTCAGGGAGCTGCTTGAGGTGACAGTATTCTTTATAGAAGGTCAAATGCTGAGCTGTGAGCTCCGTTGTTCTTTCAGAGTTGCTGGGCAGGTACGTTTAAGTCTGCTGCAGCAGAACTCATAAACCCCCTTTTTTTTCCCCAGGTGCTCTGTCCGGGGGGTTAGGGCTTTATTTATGAGTTTCCCTTGGGCTGCTGCCTTTTTCTCAGGGCTGCCTTGCCCAGCGATGAGGCAGCCTACTCACTGCCTGCAGAGGCTTTGCTGAGCTGCTGTGGGCTCCGCCCAGCTGCCGTGTGAACTTCCCTGCAGTCCAGTTTATACCGGTGTAGTTAGAACTGCCTCTGCAATGGCAAACTACCTCCGCAGTGGCAGACTGCCTCAGTAATGCCCCTCCCCCACAGAGCTGGACCGTCCCGGGTTCAGCTGTGTTTGCTGTGAAACTCTTGATCCAGAGAGTTTCCAATGGCTGTTTTTTTGTGGGGGTGGGACCAGCCGAGCCTGATCACCTGGCTCCCTGCCTCAGAGCGTCTTTTTTAGTTGAATGATCGACTGTCTCCCAGGTGTTCCAGCCGCCTGTTGACAAGGCGCCGGGATCTGTATGATTTCCCGTGTGGTGACCCACTGCGCCGGCTGAAACCGCAGGCGCTGGCGTTTTTTTGCCTGGGAAATCTCCTGGCCTGGCTGTCTGTTTCAGTCCCCTTTTTTAATCAAATGAATGGGCGGCTCTGCCTTCCCGGAGTTCCAATTGCCAGCTAAAACGGCACCCGGACCCACGTCTTTTGTATGGGGAACTGCTGCGCCGGGGCGCCGCTCCAAACAGCGGCGGCGAAAATGCCCGCACAGGCGAAAACAGCTGAACCGGCGAAAACAGCCGCGCCGGCCAAACCAGGTGCGCTGGCGACCCGTGGGGCTCCTCCCCCTGGGAATCTCCTGGTCGGTGGGCAATAAAAATCCGTCTGGGAATGTGGCGTCCACTCACCCTCCACGCTTTCACTGGAAGCTGCAATCCTCAGCTGCTCCTAATCGGCCATCTTGGATCGGTCCTAAAATTTATTTTTATTTTTATTTATTTATTTAATTTTTGAGCCAGAGTCTCACTCTGTTGACAGGCTGGAGTGCAGTGGCGCAATCTTGGCTCACTGCAGCCTCCGCCTCCTGGGTTCAAATGATTCTCATGCCTCAGCTTGCCGAATAGCTGGGACTACAGGTGCATGCCCCAACGCCCAGCTAATTTTTGTGTTTTTAGTAGAGACAGGGTTTCACCATGTTGGCCAGGCTGGTCCTGACATCATGATCCACCTGCCTCAACCTCCCAAAGTGCTGGAATTATAGGCGTGAGCCATCGCGCCCGGCCACCCAGTGCTTTGAATCATGACTGGAATGAGGGGAAACTGTATAAACAGTTGCAGAGCAAGCCCCCTGGTTACAGACAGTGCCTGCTGGCTGTAGACCAAGACTGATGGTTACAGTGCACAAGGCAGTTCCCCGTGTCTAACAATGACCTCACCCCAAATGCCTCCAGTGCTGTGGTGAAGAAGCCATGCAGGAGAATGGAGGGGGTAAGAGAGGGCTCACCAGAGTCAAACCGTCCAGTTTTAAGTTCTGGATCCAGTTCTTATGCATGCTATGGACTTGGGAAATTATATCCTTTTACTGAGCCTCAGTTTCCCCATCTGTAAATAATGGGATGATAGCGGCACCTGCCTCCTGATGCAGAGCTGGCTCAGCTCAGGGCAGCCCCTCCAGCCCTCGGTGCCTCCAGACGATGACAGCTCCTCTCTCCTTAGTCATGAGCCGGACACTGGGACACTCACCCCCTGCCTTGCCTCGCATAGGTCACTTCATCCTTGCAAGTAGCAGCCACTGGGTTTGTGCTAAAAATCTAAGCTAAAAGCCAGTGATCCTTTTAAGGGTAATGTTGAGCTTGAACTATGTTAGGACTTGGAATAATAATAATACAAGGAAGAATTGACTCCAGGGAGGACTTACTGGGCTAGCACTGTGCTCTGTGCTGGCAAGTACCCTCTCTTCTCATCCTGGACGGGTTGACTTGGCAGAGAGGAAGAACTGAGGCTCAGCGAGTGGGAGGACCTTGCCAAGGACACAGCTGGTGAACAGCCGTGTGACCAGAGGCCATGTGACCAGAGCGCACACTTGCAGCCAGACCTCTGCGCTCACTCTGGTTTCATCCTTTAAAAGGAACACCCCGCAATGGCCCTGGGGAAACCTCCCTGCCTTCCTTCACCCCAGGGACCCCAGAAACATTAGCCAATAATGAGAATTTCTGGTTCCTCCTCTCTCACCTCGTGTCAGCGTTCAGCTTAAAACCTTCCATCAGCATCAACCCTAATGTTTTCAGGCAAGTCTTTAAATTAAATTCTGTGGAAATGGTTTCATTTCAGTGAATCAGATTGGAATGGCTGGGAGCAATCCCAGCAGGAGAGCAGATGCTGCAAAGGAGGTGTGGAACCGGGGCCTGCGAATCTCTTGACGTCTTCCAGCCCCACCAACTGCCCGTCAGCTCCCATTTGGTGGATGCCATCGCTGGGAGAACCAATAAGGGTGACATCTCAAGCGTGTGAACAGAGCCACAGTCGGAAAGATAATGTTTGCTCAGCGCCCGAGGCGAGCGCCCGGCGGAGCTCTCCGGCGGGGCCTCCGGGTGCAGCACGGAATGGACTGTCTGGTCCCATCAGTGTCTGAGGACAGCCTGGTCCTCACCACCACCGTCTATGCTCACAAAGAACACAGAGCTCTGGCTCTGACCCGAGGCCTCCAAAGTGGGAAGTGTGGGAGAGGCAGCCGGGTCGTGTGGCAAGTCTGGGGCACCTCGCTATGCCACGGTGCCCACTCATCACCGCCTGAGTGGAATCTGCTGTGCTTGCCTGGCCTCCGACTGTCCTGGGTTTGAACCCAGCTCCGCTGCTAGGTGAATGTGTGATCTTCATCAGCCTAATTTCCCTGTTTCCAAAATAGGAGTGATACTTCCCATCCTAGAGGATGGTTGTGAGAGGCAGGACAGGGCAGGGGGCAGAGCACCAAGCTTGGACCTAGACTGCCTGCGTGGGCATCTCGGCAATGTACCTGGTGTACCTGGTGAACCTGGTGACTCATGTCCGCTCAGTAGGACCTCCTCGTGGTTTTAAAGTATAGGATGAACTGAAACAGCACATGTAAAATGCTTCAAATACTTCCCAGAACATACGAGGCATCGGTCAGGCCATTCATTAGATCCTTCCTGCATCCCCACAGGCAGTGCCCAGGAGGTGTTTGTGGAGTGAATGCAGGATCCTGTCACCTGGTCAGGAAGACACCATCGTCTGCTTGGGCTTGCAGGGTGGTCAGAGTTGTGGGAAAAGGCAAAGAAGATGCGCAGATGCTGCCTCCAGGGCCTGGGAGCCCCACGCTGGGTCCAGGGCTTAATGCCTTTGTAGGCCATTTCCAGGCAGAGAAGGATGGGTAGCGTCCAGGGTGCAGGAGCGGCTGCAGCACAGGCAGGGGGGCCTGGCAGGGCAGCACCCAGGGGTGCCAGCGGCTGGACAGCTACAGAAAGGACTGACCCAGGCCCCCTTCACTGTCGGGTATGGTGGCTCAGTGCCTTGGGCCCACAGTGATTTCAGGACTCATGAAATCTTTTAATTGCTTTTAAAATCGAAAGGAAACAAGTGAACTTTTAGGTTGAAGAAAAATGCTTTCGCATGTAAACCAAGATTCTTCTTTATACCAATGCCATTCTAATATACGATTTTTAAATTTTTTTAATGGAAGGGGGACCCGGGACAGTCACGCCTTGACTTGGCGAATGGCATGCAGAGGAGCGTGCGACTTTCTCAGGCCAGGCATGGGAATCTGTCAGAGTCTTCCAAATTAAAGACATTAAGAAAGGACCTTTGGAGATGGCAAAGGGGTGGGTGGGCTCAGGGATCCCGGAGAGCATACATTCCAGGGGTGCTGGTGCCCCGAGGGGGCCCTGGGCAAGTTTTGTTCCCCTGTGGTGAGGATGGACATTTGCTGGCAGCAAGGAGAGCAGAAGCTCCTGCCCTCTGCATCTGCTGGCCAGCAAAGGGGCGGAGCCTGTGGTCCAAGGCTCCCTGTTCTGTTCAGGAGTTGGTTTACCTGTCTGTGTATGATCTTCTACCATCTACCTTCCGAGGCAGGGGCCACACAAAAGTCTTGCCCATTCTTGTATTCCTGGAGTTAGACACTAAGCACCATCTTATCAGGATGGCAATGCTTAGTTTTGAGTAATTACTGAATTATTCCCTTGACTTTTGAATTAAACACTCCCCATGCCAATGGCAAGGAATGCCACACATTGTCCGTACATCTTTGGAGGGGGACATGGGGTTGTCCCCCTCCTCACCAAGGGTCTGTTGAGTGTGGCCACTCTGAAGGCAAATGACTCTGTGCTGTCATATTTGGGGAACGGGCCTGAGCATCATCCTTCCTGTTCTCTTCCATCAGCGCATCCCCTTGAGCAAGAATTATTCTTCTAAGTTCACACAAGTTCTCAGTAGGTGGGATGGCAGGTGGACCACCCGGGAGCCAGCAGGCCAATCCATTCTTGGGACCTTGGCATCGGTCAACAGAGGAATTCAACTGGTGCCTTTTAATCGTTTATTCTAAAATGGATGAATGTTTGCTGCTAACATCCAAACGCTTGCACACTTTATAAGTGACTGAGCCCCAATTTGGAAGACAGATGACCCTCGATAAAAATCAGCCTGGGAACAAATGGCTTCTTTACTTGAAGCTTGGACTCAGCCGGCGAGTGTCGGCTGCGCTTTCGGAGTCACTGTCCGGGTTAAGGACGCTGTAGTTCGTGGAGACAATGCAGGTTACAGCTGCGGAAGCAGAGAAGACGGAGGGGGCAGGTACAGTGTGCGGCAGGGAATGGGACTGGCCCCAGTGCCTGCCTCAACCTGCGTGGTGGCCATGAGCAGTGGTGCCACCATAGTGTGCCAGGTAATGGGAGCCAAGGACAGGAAGGTGGCAATGGCCTTTACAGACAAGGAGAGACTGAGTCGGGAGAACTTCAGTAATTGAGGAGAACTTCAATTACAACAGAAGGGAAGATGCCATAGGGTGAAGGTGCCTGGATTTCAGGAGCGATTTTGATCATGATGAACATTTGGGATTCTAGGATGGCGGAATGGATTCTTTCTGTCAAAGGAGAACTGGACAATATGACCTCACTCATGAGAGCCTTCTTTTCCTAAAGACTCTGGGACTCCGTGGATTCCTGGGAACCTTCTGAAGAGTCATTAGAAGTGGAGCTCCATCACCCCCACATTCCATGTTCTGAGAACCAGCAGCTGGATTTGCTTTCACAGTGACCTCATTTCACTGCTTCCCGAGGTGTTTCTGGAGCTGGAGACCTGGCTGAGCACCTGCGTTTGTCTCTGCAACATCCATCAAACAGTTTACAGGAGGGTTTGCATCACCTGGAAAGCAGAGTCTGAAGCAAGGATTCAAATGCCAATCCCAGGCTTGGAAGGCACAAGCCCAGGGTGGTGGGTGAGGGGTAGACGGAGGTGGTGAGGCAAAAGAAAGTGCAGAGCTGGCACTGGGATGACCGACCTCGGTCTTCGGTCTTCCTCAAAGAGCTGCCAATATACTAGCAAGAGTGAGAAACAGCTGCCAAGAAGCCAGCAGGCGCATTCACCCAGCATGTGGGACTTCTCCGGAAGGTTTGCAAAGCGAGATGGTACCTTAGAGACACCTGTGAAGAGGAGGAAGGGTGGGGACCTATCTGTCCCTCTGGCCTCCCATTTTCCATTGAAAGCGAATATCCACACTCCCTTAAAGGCTGTCATTGCCTCTCCAGCAGCTATAGAGGAACCCAGACCCGGCCACTCTATTATGACATTTTATTCAAGTCTTATCTTGGACGGGCAACTTACCGTGCTGGAGACACTGACCGAGAGAGCAGGGGATGAAGGTGGCCAATGGAACCTGAGGCAGTGCCTAAAACCATAAGCTTATGTTTACAAACACCCATGCAGGTGCAGGGAACACTTTTTCTTGGTCAAGCTCCGTGATAGGGCCCTGCCTTCAGGAAACTGGCAGCTGAGGAAGAAATCGCCAGAGCCAGTAAATGGCAGTAGCGTTGAGCGGATCATTACATAATAGGAAGCAGAATTTGGAGGACCGCTATGGGGTGCTCACAAGTGTGGCCAGGAACACAGACACCAGGAATCTAGGTTTCTTTTCCCCCTCTTTCGTTTGCTTAGGATGTTTCTCAAAGCACAGCCAGCCTTTGGGGAAAGAGCTTGGATGCTGAGAAAAACCCTCTAAAAGGACGTCACTGGGTTATTTGGTTAAGTGAAAGTTGGACAGAGTGGGGAAACATAAAAAATGCAACTTCGGTGTCGTAAATGTTTTTAGTTTAACATGAAACATGTAACACGATGTTAGTCATTTGATAGAAGGCAAAGCCCTTTACTCTGAACACAGTTCCCCGATTGGAATTCCAATCTCTCTCTCCCTCTCATAAAGCACACTTGTAATATTCAGTCTTTCATTTCTAGTTTAGGTTTCTTTGAGATGGACCGAGAACGTGAAGTCATATATAAAATAATCTGAGGTTAGAATCCTTTTAGATTCAAATGATTTATTTTCCAATCTTTCATGGTTGACTTGCCCAACCTAATTCAACTGCAATAGATTTAAGAACTTATCTTTATCTGTTCTTTCCAATGCAGTGGATGTGGTTTTCAGAGCAGCGGCTCTCTTTTAACTCAATTACCTCATTACAATAACAAAGGCAACTGTGGTAAGTAGGTTTGGGAGCAAACACAGAGGGCTCTGGGTTGGTGCATTCGCTTCCTGGGGCTGCCCTAACTAAGTACCACTAGCCAGGAGGCTTAGAGCAGCAGGCATTTACTCTAGAGGCCAAAGTCCAAGTGAAGATGACCCCGGACTGCAGGGTTGGTCCCTTCTGGAGCCTCCAGTCTGTTCCACGTCCCTCTACCACAATCCTTTCTGTTTCTTGGTTGTAAAAGTATCACCCAGGCTCCGTCTCTGCCCTCACATGGACTTCTCCCTGTGTGCAGCTGTCTCTGTGTGTCCCCTCTTTGCTTTCTTTTTTTTTTTTTTTTGAGACAGAGTCTCGCTCTTGTTGCCCAGGCTGGAGTGCAATGGCCTAATCTCATCTCACCGTAACCTCCGCCTCCTGGGTTCAAGTGACTCTACTGCCCTCAGCCTCCCAAGTCGCTGGGACTACAGGCATGTGCCACCACGCCTGGCTAATTTTTTGTATTTTTGGTAGAGACGGGGTTTTTCCATGTTGGTCAGGCTGGTCTTGAACTCCTGACCTCAGGTGATCTGCCCGCCTGGCCTCTCGATGCTGGAATTCCAGGCGTGTAATTACAGCCACCGTGCTCGGCCGTGTCTCTTCTCATAAGGACACCAGCATATTGGATGAAAGCTCGCTCTAATGCAGTAGGACCCCTTCTTAACTTGTTTACATCTGCAAACACCCTAGTTCCAAATAAGGTTCCATTTACAGGTTCCAGGGATTAGGAGTTCACTGTATCTTTTTGGGGGTCTGTTGAATGAGACCCATATCTTCTTATTCAACCCTTCATGATGAGCTGTACTTTCTGATGGGAGCAGAAGGGCACAGGCTGACTACCAAGCAGCCGGCCACTGTAAGGATGGGGCGAGCACAGGGCAGGGGTTTGGTCTTCAGGGGGTCAGTGAAGTGAATATGTTAAATAGAGTAAGTTAGGAGTGCTTCAGCCATGTAGGGTATTTGCAGCTCTGGTTCCCACAGTTGTGGGATATCTTTGCAATCCCAGAAGGACCTTAGCCTAAGGCTGGGATATGGGAATCACCTCCCGTTGCCTGAGTTGGGGCCGCAGAAGGGGCCCAGATCTTATGGGAAGCCAGAGGAAGAAACTTTCTCTCTGAGGAAACCAGACGGTGTGGAAGGAAGACCTTGGTCCTGTGGCCCTCAGCTACGGCCAGGGGCAGATAAAGGCTTCAGTGTTCAGAATTCACCCGGGGACAGTGGTTGGCCAAGACAGAGACCAGTCCAAAGTCTTCCTCCCGCTGACGCCTTCCCAACTTTAATCCATCACTAAATCATGACCGTTTCACTCCTTAAGCATTTCTCAAATCCCTCTGCAACCTTTCGGTTCTTTGAATCACAAGCTCACCTCGGAGTGAGATATGATAAAAGATTCCCCAAGTCTAGTACTGGTCAGGGCAACCCCTGCCCCATCAGGGCTGATCTCCAAGGACCACGATCTCTAAACACACATGGAAAAGGCAAGGAGAGGGAGGTCATGGAACACCTGGGCGTTAGTGGATGGGGCTGAAAGAAGGAGGTTTCTAGGAAGAAGAGTCACCGAGTGTTAGGTTCTTTCTACCGACCTCAAAGGCTATGTTGGCACTCACAGAATGAGGATTGGAGTTGACAGCTGGCAGCGTTCCTCCAGGACCTCGGTATACCCGCCTCTCTCACCTTCTACCGTTGCAGGATGTGTACCTGTGATCATCCCCAGCCACAGTTTTGGCCCATTCAGGCTGCTGTAACAAAACGCCATAGACTGGTGGCTCGCCAGCAGCGGAAATTTATTTCTCACAACCTGGAGCCTCTGCAGTCCAGGTCATGGCTCAGGCTCAGGCAGATTCAGGGTCTGGCGAGGACCCCTTTCCTGGTTCACAGACGGCGCCTTCTCTCCATGTCCTCATGTGGTAGGAGGGGTCATGGGTCTCTTGGTGGCCCTTTCCTAAGGACACTTGTCCCATTCATGAGGCCCCACCCCCATGACCTCATCACCTCCCAAAGGGCCCACTTCCTCAGACTGTCCCCCTTGGGGCTCAGATTTCAATGTCTGGCTAGGCGTGGCGGCTCACACCTGTAACCCATCACTTTGGGAGGCCAAGGCGGGTGGATCACCTGAGGTCAGAAGTTAGAGACCAGCCTGACCAACATGGTGAAACCCCGTCTCTACTAAAAATACAAAATTAGCCAGGTGTGATGGTGCATGCCTGTAATCCCAGCTACTGGGTAGGCTGGGGCAGGAGAATTGCTTAAATCTCAGCTATTTGGGAGGCTGAGGCAGGAGAATCGCTTGAAATCAGGAGGCAAATGTTGTAATGAGCTGAGATCGCGCCATTGCACTCCAGCCTGGGCAACAGGAGCGAGATTTTATCTCAAAAGAAAAGGTTTCAATGTATAAATGTTGGCGGTGGGTGGGAGACACATAAACATTCAGGGCATAGCATGTGCCTTCCCTGGGACAGGGCACACCCACCTTTCGCTGCTCCCTGCTGCCTTGTCCTGGTTCCTTGCATGATTAGAACTTCAGGAAATGGTGTCTCAATGCTCCGCTGGTAAAAGATGACCTTGTGCACCGATGCTCGTGGAAACCAGGCAGACACCTTTGCTGGGTGAGGGCTTCTCCCCTTGGGTATGGGCTTACCGCAGTTTCATGCGTGCAGCTTCTCGGAGCAGCTGGGGCAGGCTTCTGCTTGTCGGTGTTCTGATCAGAGAGGAGTGTGTGCCCTGCTTAGCCCAGGGACGGAGGTGTCAGGATGCTTTGTGCTGGGGTTGGGTTGTCTTCTGTCTTCATGCCCACAGCCCAGACTCTGGGAGAGGCACAGCCACAGGCCAGCAACATGTGAGGCCAGCACAGCTCTGCTCTGGCTCTCTTAGCTGGGCAGCTCTCACCATACGGCAACCTGCATGTGTTTGTAAATGCATGTGTTTGAGCACAGACACATCTGTGCATTTGGGGGCAGTCGAGGGGTGGTGGAACCAGACATACCTGGATTCACGCCTCCACTCTGCTGTTGGCCAAAGATCCGGGAGCTTGCTGTTCAAGGCACCTGCCATCCCAGCCCGTTGGCCTCCAGTCCTGAGAAGGAAGAAGAACAAGGCTCCCCTCGGCACTGCAGAAGCTGGAGATACCCTGTCCCTACTAAAAATACAAAATTAGCTGGGTATGGTGGCGCAGGCCCAGTGGGAGTCAGTGACTCCCACTCTGTGAGTTGAGTGCTTGGGCAGGGAGCAGGGTCTGGTTTCAAAGCCAGCCCCGCTCACCAGCCCTCTGCACAATCGCCAACAGTGCCAATTCATTTCCCATCTCTTCCACGGTTTCCTTGTCTGTGAAATGGGGAGAATGACAAAGTTTATTCAGAGAATGAAGTAAGATCACATGTGCTGTTTAAATACCCACTGGTGTGGTGTGGGCTGTGGCTGTGATAAGGGCTATGAAGCCTCCTGGAACCTCAGAGACACATTAAATGACTATCATTGCTGTTAGTATTAGTTGCTCAGCAAGTGATTTTTGAGTGAGCATTTACTGCAAAGAGACTTTTATTTAAGATGGGAGGCAGAGCTGGCACCGAGAGACCCCTCGCAACACAGCATACCCCACAAAATACACACACACACACACACACACACACGCACACGCATACACACACGCAAGCTCACACATACCGCCATACGCATACATGTGACAAGGTTAAAAGCAAGATAGCAAAATCCCAGGGTCACAGAAAGCAAGAGGAAGCCGGAGCCGTGAGGGCCAGTAGCCAGGGGGCTCCTGGGGTCTCTGGGCCAATGAGCAGGGCCAGGGTCTGGGCTTGGCCTACGCTACAGGGAGAGCGGAGACTCAGGCCTCCTGCAAGAAACAGCAGAAGTAATGAAAGGGATAAATTACACTCTGGAAAGCACAGAAAATAGGACAGCTTCAAAGGAACGTTAAAATAAGTGTGTTTAAAGTATTTCAAGAGATAAAGGCAAGAAAAGACATCATAAAGCAAGAACACGGCATTATGAGAAAAATACAGCAGGGGGGTCTGTGAGGGAAGAAAGTAGAATCACAGAAATTAAACAAAAGGAAATGACGCGGACACGTTGATAGCCAAGTAGAATTAGCGGTGTAAGGAACCCGTTCAGGAACCAGACAGAGGGGCTTCAAGGTTCAGATGAAAGGCGGGGCACGCTCAGTGTCTAGCGGACAAGAGGTCCCCGAGGAGAGCCGGGGGCAACTCAGAAGAGGCAATATTCAAAGCCACAGGGGCTGAGAACTTTCCAGAACTGATGAAAGGCAGGAGGCAGATGGGAAAAGCAACACTTTGAGCAGGAGAAGGAAAAATAAATCCCCAAGTAGACACAGTTTTGCTTCATGTTTGATGACTGCGATTCAAAGAGAAAAAATGTAGCATCCATCAGAGAGAATAAAAGAGCCATTTCGGACGCTGCTGGGGGTATGCAGATTGAGAAACCTTTTTGGGAAGATAATTTGACACAACACACACACAGCCTTTAAGAAGCCCACAAAGCCATTTGCTCGTCATTTTCACTTCTGAAAATTTGTTCTAAGAAAATAGTTATCGACGTGTACAAAGATTTAAACTGGGCTGTATTTGTAATGATCAAAAAAGAGGAAAAAACCTAATGTATTTCTCAGGAAATATATACAGACTACAGTACTAGCCATAAACCAGATTTTATGATCTAACCACAGAAGTGATACTTATAAGTGTATGTAATGATGTGGCAAGTTCAACATGAAATATTATGAATTCGAAGAAAAAGCAGGTGGCAAAACTGTATGTAGCATGTTCTTTGGCTTTGCATGAATTTGTGTGTGTGTGTGTGTGTGTGTGTGCGTGTGTGTCATTAGAAGGTTTTGACTGACATTTTACAGTCATTTCATTCTGGGACTTTGAGTTTTGTATATATGTGTTTTCTGTGTTGTCTGTAATAGACACGGATTAATATTGTTGTCATGGATACGTTACTTCGCAGCCCCTTGTAGACTCCTTACTGGGCAGACCACCAACAGCACCAGGAGCAAATGCTGCAGCCTGGCTCAAATCCTGGCCCAGCCGTGTGCCTGGCAGTGACGACAACAACCCTCTTCACCCATCCGAGAGCTTTCGTTTCCTCACCTGTGAGGTGGGGCTGAGGGTGCTACCCACCTGCCCAGGCTGCCAGGGGCCATGCAGTGAGATGATCCCTGTAACATGCTTGGCAAGGAGCCAGACACAGTGTAGGTGTGAATATATGAGAGTTGATTAAATCAACCAAACGTTATTCCTCCACATCATGCCTCACCAGCCACTACCCCTCCTGTCTCCTATAGAACCAGCCTTGCAAAGCCTCTGCTGCAGACTAAAGTCAGACAGAGGACACTGATGGGCAAGGGGAAGAAGACAGAGGCTAGAAAAACACTAACGAGGGCCCAGTATACGCACGGGAAGCAGACATCTGGGGTTTGGGTGGAGTTCAGGTTCAGTATGCTCCAGCAGCACCCATCAGAGAACCCATTGGTAAGAGGCTTTGGAACAGATCAGTTCCTAAAGATGTAACTGTGGGTGGTTTATAGGGGCAGTGTGGCCACCATGACACATAGGTCCTATGGCTTGGAGCCCCGTCCAAAGCAGTGATGGGAAACACACATGACTGAAGGCTCAGTCTGGGGGAACTGGGAGGGCTTCAGACCTCTGAGCCTGGCCGAAGCCCCGGCAGGACCACAGTGATGTCCTGTCTTGGGAAAGTGTGTGCCCTGCCCCCCACCACCCCCAGAGACACCTGGACTTTTCAGCTCAGCACCGTGGCAGGCACCTTAGCACATGCCACCTAGAGATTCATAGAGGGTGGTTCCAAGTCAGGCAGTGCGCGAGGGGTTGGGGCTCAAGTGGAAAGTCTGCTGAGGAGAGGGAGTAGGGGAAGGCGCTGATCCTGGTCTTGTTCGCCATTGCTCTCTGGGTACCCTGGCGTTCAGCCAGCCTTGGCTGCTGGCCTCCCTGCTGGGGGTGTGCACGAGGTAGGGTGCCATTCGGCTGAGATTCACAAAAAAAACTCATTAAGCAGTGGATTAAACAAAATTGGAGCTTATTTCTTTTGCCTATAACAAGAAGCCCAGAGGTAGGTGGCTGTGTTAGTCAGGGTTCTCTAGAGGAGCAGAACTCATAGTATCTGTGTGTATATGAAAGGGAGTTTATGAAGCAGAATTGACTCACCTGATCACAAGGTGAAGTTCCACGATAGGCCGTCTGCAGGCTGAGGAGCAAAGAAGCCAGTGGTGGCTCAGTCCAGGTCCCCAAATCTCAAAAGCAGGGAAGCTGACAGCGCAGCCTTCAGCCTGTGGCCAAAGGACCAAGAGCCCCCCGCAAACCACGGGTGTAAGTCCAAGAGCCCCAAAGCTGAAGAACCTGGAGTCTGACGTTCAAGGGCAGGAAGCATCTGGCTTGGGAGGAAAGATGAAAGCCAGAAGACTCAGCAAGCCAGCTTCTTCCACTTTCTTTCACCTCCTCCTTTTAGCTGTGCTGGCAGCCCATTGGATGGTGCCTACCCAGATTGAGGATGGGTCTGCCTCTCCCAGGCCGCTGACCTCCAGTGTTTATCTCCTCTGGCAACACCCTCACAGACACACCCAGAAACAATACTTTGCATCCTTCAATGCAATCAAGTTGAACTCAGTATTAACCATCACACCCAGCATCCAAAGCACAGTCATCTGAACACCTCGCCACTGTGCAGGGCTTGGGTGGCAGAGGACGCTGTATGAAGACCCAGCTTCAAAAGAGAGTGAAAGGAACAGCAGTGCCTGATGCCCAACAGCTTCCTTTAAAATCCCTCCCAGCAGGAATTATCACAAAGACTCCCCGCCCCGGCAGCAGGGTGAGCGCCTTGGTGATCCCACAGGCGGCCCTGGCCCTGCTTTCTGAAGCAGTTCCCAGGCCTGTCACCCTGTGTGCCCCAGCTTTGCGCCCTGGAAGCCCCTTCCTTGTGCAGTACCCCTCAGGGCTCATCTGAAACAGATGTAGGATGTTACGCTCCTTGGGCAATGCAGATTTTGCAGCCACCTTCTCCAGACACAGTTTTGAAGACCTGAGGTCCCATCACAGGCTTTTGTAGGCCCAACTCGTGGCACATTTTTTGGGCAGTAACAGTCCCTGAAAATGTATTTGCTTCCTGTCCCTTCTGTGTGAAAGTAACCATCCCCCAATCCGCTTACAGTTTTGATCTTAAAGGGACCAAGTCCCGTCTTCTGTTTCCAGGCTTTCTTGGCTGACCAGGTCTGCACTTCTGCACTAGTTCCCAAGAGCTGCTGGAGCAAACTGTCACAAACTAGGTGACTTAAAACAACAGGAGGTGATCCTGATCCTCACAGTTCTGGAGGCTGCACGTCAGAAATCAAAGTGTCGGCAGGGCTGTGCTCCCTCACAGGCCCCAGGGGACCACCGCTCCTTGCTCATCCCGGCCTCTGTCGGTTTCTAGCTGTCTTGGTGTTCCTTGGCTCCTGGCAGCCTCCTTGAAATCTCTGCCTTCATCTCCGCATGGCTTGCATTCTTGGTTCTGTGTCCAAGTTTCTTTCTTTTTATAAGGATACCAGTCCTATTGGAATTAGAGCCCATCCTAATTCATCAAGGTCCTATCTTAACCTGACTGCAACTGCAAAGACCATGTTTCTAAATAGGGTCACATTCACAAGTTCCAGGTGGACATTAATTACGTGGCGACACTGTTTAACTTGGTGCACCCTCTCTCTCTTTATTTTACGGTGTCTCCCCAAGGCCTTCTGAAACAGTAGCCTTGATAGGGAAGTGGCACTCCTGCTCAGCTCCTGGAAGCTAAGGACGCACCCAGAGACCCTTGCACCTCCTGCTGGGATACAGGAGTTGGCTTTTCTAATCTTGTGAGATTCCAGATTTCTGGATTTTAAATCAATTTAGATTGCAGGTCTCAGCTGGTAAACTTCTCTTAACCGAACTCACTTATCTTCTATACGTGTTTACAAAGCTGTGGGTTTTCACCTGAATTCCTCTCTTTTGTATTTTGCTAAAAGCAACAAGGAGCCACCAACACTTATCAACACTCTTGAGTTTTTCCAGCAGTTTCCCAATGAGACGAAGTCTGGAAAGTGGGTAGGAAAGGGGTTTGCCTTCCAAGTGATCCCAGGGGACAGGTCTACCGAGATTTCCAACACACAGCAAGGGTGAACAGCTTCTGAACCTGCAACGCCTGGACCCTCATCCCCTGCACCAACTGCTACACCAGTGCTGCACATCTTCGTTCTTTGTTTTGGTGGCACCCCACTCCTGGTACTAGTTTCTGCATCTGTTAGGGTAGAAGCTAAGCTGCTAAAATAAACAGACCCAACCATAGTGATTTTGATGGCACAGATCTCTTTACCCTTTTGTTTTACCATCCAGGGGTGAAAAACCAGGGCTGGCAGGTGGCTGGGTCACCTTTAACTTGCTGTCGTTATGTGACCACACTGAGCTGCCAGGGAGGGTGAGTGACGCGGTCTGAAGCCAGACCGTGTGTGCAGCCAGAATGTGTGTGGGGTTCTGCTAAGAAAAAGAAAAAAAAAGCAGCACCGATATCAGAAGACTGATTTTCAGTTTTCCTCCATCACTTATTTGGCTCTTTATTGAGCTTCCAGTACCAAATCTCCCTGGCTGCGTGCTGCCATTTCTGCTTGAATATTCTCAAGGAAGCTGAGCACCAGAGGTGGAAAGTGACTTCCCTGAAGTCACAGAGCAATGCGGAGGCAGAGGTGGGGTCTGTGTCCAGATCTACCAGGAGCCGCTACCGCAAAATACCACAGACTGGGTGGCCTATGAACAACAGACGCTTATTTCTCTTCTTTATTTCTGGAGACTGGGAAGTCCAGAATCACAGGGCTGTTCATATTCAGTGTCTGGGCAGGGCTGCTCTCTCTGCCAACATGGTTCCTTTTTACTGTGCCTGCACATGGGATTGCAGATGGCTGGGTCACCCCAAACTTGTTGTTAATTTCCATGGTTCCTCCCATTTGTTGTCACTGTCTTCTTTGGGGACATGATTCAGACGTTATATGCATCCCATCCGCTTGTGTTCCGGTGGGCTGAGCTTTGTCACAGGACCACATCTAGCTTCAAGGGAGGGTAGGAGATACAGGCTGAAGTCAGACAGCCGTGAACGCGGCTAGCATGTGTGTAAGGCCAGAGGGGATGGGTGCTGTGTCCTCACATGGCAGAGAAGATGGAAGGCGAAAGGGACTAAGGTGCTCGCTACAACCTCTTTTATGAGAGCACAAAGCCATTCATGACTGGGGAACGCTCATGAGTTAGTAACTTCCCCGGAAGCTCCAACTCTGAATACCATCACTTTGGGGTTTAAGTTCCAGCATGAATTTTGGAGGGACACCTACATTCAAACCACAGCACAACCTGACGCTCATCGTCTCTTTCCCTTCCACCACAGGGTTAGACAATCCTGTACCACAGACAGTGAAGAGGCACTGCTCAGCAAAACCATCCAGCTGGCTGTGACTTGGTGTCCATCCCTCTGGCCTCTTGATTTCCTGCCATTTCCCCTGTGGAGGGGGCCACAGCCTCTGTCTGAAGATTTCCTTTTCCCCATGAACAAGGCATTCAGTTTCTTCAGGAACTTGCTATGAGATTTGGTATTTGAAGCTCAACAAATCACCAAGTATGTGATGGAGGAAAACTGAAAGTCAATCATCTGATAACGGTTCTGCCTTTTTCCTTGCTGTTAGTAGAACTCCACATACCTGCTGTGCACCTGGCTATCTGGCTTCAGAGTACCTCTCTCACCTCCCTTGTAGCTAGATGTGGTCATGTGACAAAGGTCAGCCCAGGGGAACATTTGAGCAGACGGCATGTGTACACCTTCTGAGGCATGAGTCCTAAATACAACCCATTCTCCAAAATCCAGTTTGCACGCCCCTTCCTCCAGGAAGTCCTCTTTGACTACTGCAGTTCTTTTGTTCTGCAATACCCCTTTTCTGAAGTACATTGCTTCTGTGTTGCTCCCCTTGATACAAATAGTATCCTCTTGAGGATTGTTTGGCAATTGTTTCATCTTTCCCTAATCCTGAGCCTCCCCTGTGTCTGTCACAGAGCACATGGCCTGCCCTCACTCCTTGGGTCCTGGGTGGGCTCCCCTCCTCTGTGCCTCCTCTGTTCCCATCCTAACCTGCATCACTGGCTTATCCTGATCAACTTTTAAGTCACCTGGTTACTTGTCTGCCTCACCCTCAAGGTCACAACCACCTTGACAGCAAGGACTTTGTTTTAAAATTTTCTTTTTTATTTTTTTAAAAAATAAAACGATGAGTTCATGTCCTTTGCAGGGACATGGATGAAGCTGGAAACCATCATTCTCAGCAAACTGACGCAAGAACAGAAAACCATCACATGTTCTCACTCATAAGTGGGTGCTGAACAATGAGAACACATGGACACAGAGAGGGGAACATCATACACTGGGCCTGTTGGGGGTGGGGGGTTAGGGGAGGGATAGCAGGGGGTGGGGGGATTGGGGAGGGACAACATTAGGAGAAATACCTGATGTAGGTGATGGGGGGATGGAGGCAGCAAACCACCATGGCATGTGTATACCTATGGAACAAACCTGTACGTTCTGCATATGTACCCCAGAACTTAAAGTATATAGAAAACATTTCTAGGGGTGACAAAACAAAGCCCCACAGACTGGAGGTCTTGAACAACAGGCGTTTATTTTCCCCATAGTCCTACAGGCTGAAAGTCCAAGATCAAAGTGTCGGCAGGGTTCGTGGCTCCCGAGGCCCCTGTCCTCGGCTTGGAGATGCCATCTTCTCCCCGAGTTTCTCATCATCTCCCCTCTCTGCACGATCCCCTTTTTATAAGGATCAGAGCCCACCCTAATGACCTCATTTTAATTTAATCACCTCTGTAAGGCTCTTATCTCCGAACACAGTCACATTCTGAGTCCCTGGGGATTGAGCTTCCACAGGAATTTTTTGGAAACACAGAACAAATGTGTTCCTTGTAGCCTATGTGCTCTGGCCCCTAGTGGCCATGTGGTAACAGTCACTGGATACATGAATGAATGTTTAAAACCCAAAGGACTACTCCGACAGCTGGTACTGCTTTGGTGATAATTTATCACGTCGACCTTTTGGGTTCAGAGTGAGGGCACCCCAACCCAGAGCAAAGGAGCTCCTGAGGTGGTGGCCAACAGAAAGCCAGAAGAAGGGAGGCCCAGCTGCTCCTGGAAGAGCAGACCCAGCTCTTTCAGGGGCTCCAAGCCACACCTGGCCACAGTTGAGGCGTTCATGGAAAACGGAATCAGCCCAATCTGCCTAAGGGGAGAGAAGTGTTTCTTAAGTGAGAGCCTGTTCCCTGCAAAAGCCGGGTGCTCTCCTGCAGGAGCAGTGGGTGGAGGATGCTTCTCAGCGTGGAGTGGAGTGAACAACGTGTCTCACCACGAAAGGCCCAGACACTCCAACCTGGACAACTCATTGTCTGCAGAGGAGCTGGAAATTGCCTTGAATTCAACGTCACCACATCGTAATGGACCAGTGGCGGTGGGATGGCTCCTTTCCCTGCAGGCGGTGGGAAGCTTCGAACCTGCCCGAGACTGCCTTCCTGCCACTTATCCCAGTCCCCTTCTTCCTTTCATGGCGACGAGTAAGGTGGGGAAGCTTTGCCATGCAAGGTGGGAGGGCCGCGTGCCAGCAGCCTAGACTTCTGCCTGAAATATTTAAACACTGAACTCCACAAGCCCGAAATGTAATCAAATGTTAAATTATGAAAGGCCTCCGAGTTGGGCTCAGCCTCTGTAGAAAATGAATGGGCCTCAGTAATTCATGAGGCAGGCACATCACTCACTCACTGCCCATCGAGAGCTTTCTTGCATAACTAGCAGATGGCTTCATCATCAGTGCAGAGACCACAGTTCCAGTAAGACACTCCGGGTGAAACTGAGTCACCGGGGAGCTGGGCCTCCCACATTAGGTGAGAACGGGGACCCCCACTGGTGGCCACACCTGTGACTCCCAACTCGTCCACCGCTGACTTTTCATCTTAGTTCAGGCATAACAAAACTATCATAGACATGCTTTAAACATAGACATTTATTCCTCACAGTTCCGGAGGCTGGAAGTCCAAGATAAAGGTGCTGGCTGATTTGGCTTCTGGTGAGGGCCTGTGATATGGTTTTGCTCCATGTCCCCAGACCCAAATCTCATCGTGAGTTGTACTCCCATAATTCCCACGTGTTGTGGGAGGGACCCGGTGGGAGGTAATTTGAATTATGGGGGCGGTTTCCCCCATACTGTTCTCGTGGTAGTGAATAAGTCTCATGCGATCTGATGGTATATCAGGGGTTTCTGCTTTTGCTTCTTCCTCATTTTCACTTGCCGCCACCATGGAAGAAGTGCCTTTTGCCTCCCGCCAAGATCTGAAGCCTCCCCAGCCACGTGGAACTGTAAGTCCAATTAAACCTCTTTTTCTTCCCAGTCTCAGGTCTATCTTTATCAGCAGTATGAAAACAGACTAATACAGCCTGTTTCCTGGCTTGCAGACACTGCCTTCTTACTGTGTCCTCACATGAGTGCAGTGGTGGGGAAGACAGAGAGAGAGAGGAGAAAGAGGGAGAGTGAGGTCCCTCCTGGCTCTTCCTACAAGGGCACTAATCCCGTCATGAGAGCTCCACTCTTATGACCTAATTACCTCCCAAAGACTCCATCTTCAAATACCAATGCACTGGGGACTGAGGTTTCAACAAGTGAATTTGGCAGGTGGGGGGCACAGTCCACAGCATTCTCCTCTTCCTGGGGATTTCCAGTGAGCTGCCATTGCCCAGGTGGCCCGAACCCTCCCTGCTGATCTAAGGATGCTCATTATGTGACATCTTCCTTGTCCTCCACAGGCTTGGAACCAACGGAAAGAGATGCAGGTGACAGGAAGGTGAAAATACATATCTCTGTATTGCTAAGGAAGCTGCTTGCCATATGTGCCTTGGGGTTATCCAGGTGGTCTTAATAACAATCTCCCCGACGAATGAAACTTACCTGCTATCCATCCAGCCATGCCTTGAGACCGCAGCCCACCTGAGCACACTTTGCACATTGCAGAGCCAATGGCAGGAGTTCATCTTCTCAGCGGCAAGAGGAGGCTGAAGAGCAGGCAGAAGAGGCTCTGCTCACGCCCAGGGCTTTCTCCGTGAGCTCAGGGGTGACGAGAGGCCTGCAGAGGCTGGAATGTGACCCACTAAAGGTCCTTCTGCGTGGAAACATCACAAGCGACCTTCCAAAGCTGTCTGTTTTCTTAATCAATAAGCTGACGATCAGCCAAGGGTGTAGCTTCCTCTTTAAATGACAAGAGCTGTCTTCCAAGGCCACCTTTCCCACCTTCACGTGGCAACTTACACAAACAGTCGCTCCTCTGGGGAGCAGTTGTCCAAGGCAAAGCTCTGTTCCTAGAGCTCAGTGCTTGCTGTTGCAAAGGCACAGGGGCGACGCTGGTACTGAATGAAGATGGAGAAAGTCACTGCTTTAGGCTTTGCCATTGCTCCGAGTCCAGGACCTGAGAACTTGCACTCGCCTGGCAAAATCTCCACTAAGAAGTTAGGGATGTTTGTGGAATTGGGTGAGAACTCCCCACGGGGTGCTGTCTTGTCTGTTGGGGAGCTGCCTGCGGGAGAAGCCCACTAAGTCTGCAGGAAGCCCCAGTTACCAGGCCTCACATGAGATGAGTTTCTCTCGCCCCACCTACTTAAAACTGCTTTGTCTGGGGTTCTAGGTGCCTTGATGACAGGCCGAGGAAAAGAGAAAGTTGCCTGCAACTTAGAAAAGTAATTACATTCTCAAATCAGGAAGGGGCACTGGCTTCGAGCTGGGACATGCCTGTGAGCACGTCCAGCACAAACACCTTGGCTAAAGTATAAGGACATAGAATGTGCTTCTTCCTTTATGTCTGACAGCTACATAGGATAGGGCTTAACAAAGAGTTATTAGCAGAACGCCAGAAGACTTTGAAGAAAGTTAGTCTTTGAAAGAAACTATTATTTCTAACATTTAGTATTCTTATTCTTTAACAAGAAGGGAAACTTTGAAGAGGAATTTTTGACTTTTGACAGGCGGGAAGGGCTTGTGCTTTCCCCTGGAAACGTCCACAATGGTGGGAACATTGTTTATCTGCGATGCCTGACGTTTTAAGCAGCAGTATTTGAAGTGTGCCTAGTGCGACAAAGGAACTGAATTGCACATTTCCTTTTAATTACTGTCTTTGTAACTGAAGACGCCACAGGAGGCTGCCTGCTTCCGTGCTGGACCGAACAGCACTCAGGTAGCTCAGGAATCTCCCTCACGCCTGGCGTGGGAAACTTCGAACCTTTAACCTGCTTAGCTTCACGGCTCCGCGGGTACAGGCTGGCTGTGTTTGCTGGCGCCCAGGGCCTTCCTCTTTTGCGTCTTCCTTTGTTTGCTAAACCAGGCCCTTGTTTTTCTAACATTTTCTTCCAGATTCCATCCTGGAGTGAGAAATATAAAATCAATAAGACCTAAGTCTGCCAAGACCATAGTTTAAACAAATCTTTTCCTCATCACCTTACAGATTTAGAAATTCAGCTCCGGCATCTAATCCTGCCGGGCTGCTGTCCCTGCAGGCCTGGTCATATGTTATCTTCCTGCCTGCCCCACCGTGCGTGTTTATTTGCCAGCACTTACATAGCATGGACTGTAGGCCAGGAGCTTTCCTGCAGGCTTTGCAAATGCTAACTTGTCTAATTTTTAATCAGTCTTGCAATGCAAATAATGTCATCAGCCCCATTTTTACAGGCGAAGAATCTCTATCAGACCCTGGCTGCACCAACTCTTACGGTGAGGATACCCACCTTGTTAAAGCAAACCAAATATGGCCTGAGAAGGACTCCGTACTTCTGAATTTGAGTCCTTGTGGATGTAACCTAGCTTAATAGTCAGACAAAACTGAAAATCCAATTTAATAGTATGCACCTGTAACAGTGGCTGACTGTTGGCCAATCCCAGCTGCCAGGCTTCTGCCACTCGTAGACTGCTGAGCCTTCAAACTGTTCAAATAAGGCAAACGCCGAGCTGTAACCAATCTCCTCCCTGTTTCTGTACCTCGCTTCCAATTCCTGTGTGTCACTTTCCCTTTTTTGTCCGTAAATTTGTTCTGACCACGAGGCCCCTGGAGTCTGCTGTGATTCCGGGGCTGCCTGATTTGGGAACTGTTCATTGCTCAGTTAAGCTCTTTTAAATGTAATTCAGCCGAAGTTTATCTTTCATCAGCCTGAAACTTACCTCCTTGCCTTGTGTTCAGTGAGCTGCTCAGTGTTCCCCTTACTGCCTCCTGCAGCTGGCACTGTCTTCAGAGGAAGCGACTCCCAGGTACCCTTGCTGTAACTCTCACCTGTAGCTTGAAACAGGCCCTGGCTGGGGCTCCTGCTGGGAGTCATGCCCTTCAACCTCTGGGATTCGACTCCTCCAGCTGATAGGGACCAATACATCTCTTGTCCCACAGAGCTGTTTGACCTGAATTCAACTTGTCTCTTTAATACCGGATCAATAGGCTTGGACTTCACATTGTCCATTTCCCTGCTTCTTTAAGAGCAGATAGGCCTCCAGAGCCTCAGTCTCCCCATTGCATCTGCCTGGTACGTTTTCCGAGATCACCACCTTCCTCGAGAGGAAGTGCCTCTGCTCTGCATCTGGAATTTGTCTTGCTTCTTCTGCCTTCCTTACAGTTCAGCTGCTGTTCTGCGAGTAATTCTGAGACGTGTTCTCAGCCAAGCCCTTGCCTCCTCAGTCCCTCTGAGCAAATCTGGTTCCCAGAAACGGAAGGTGCGGACTCAGTCATGCAGTCACTGTCTTCCCAGAGCATGGGTTTGCAGGAGGTGTCCTTCCCACCCTCTTCCTAGGAAGGGTGCTCATGGTGTCTCAGTCAGCCCTGTAGCCAGTTCTGTCTTCTGTGGAGGAAGCCACATGTGGGGGCCTCAGAAATCTAACACCATGACCAGAATTTATGTGACTCACAGACCAGGGTCCACTTGAGACTGTTGGTTGAAGGAGACTCACAAGGGACCCATGGATTCAAGGTTAGCACTTTGGCAGCCCTCTGTCTCGGCCTTGAAGGGAACTAGAAATTAATGAAGGAAGAAAGGAAGGAAGGGAGGAGAGAAGGAAGGAATAAAAGAAGGCTGGGAATGGTGGCTGGGAGGGAGGCCAGGCATGGTGGCTCACGCCTGTAATCCCAGCACTTTGGGAGGCCGAGGCACGCGGATCATGAGGTCAAGAGATTGAGACCATCCTGGCCAACACAGTGAAACCCTGTCTCTACTAAAAATATAAAAATTAGCCGGGCGTGGTGGCACACGCCTGTAGTTCCAGCTACTTGGGAGGCTAAGGCAGGAGAATTGCTTGAACTGGGAGGCGGAGGTTGCAGTGAGCTGAGATCATACCACTGCACTCCATCCTGGCAACGGAGTGAGACTCTGTCTTAAAAAAAAAAAAAAAAAAAAGAAGGCCAGAGGGAAGGAAGAAAAGGAAATAAGGAAGAAAGAAAGAGGGAGAGAAGGGAGGAGGGAAGGGAGGAGAGAGAGAAGGAAGAAAAGAAGAAAAGAAAGGAGGGAAGGAAGGAGGGAAGGGAGGAAGGACAGAAAGAGGAGAAAAGGAAGGAGGGAGAGAGGGAGGGAGGGAGGGGACCAGTAATGGCTGGCAGGTCCAATCCTGCTCTTGGAGCAGCTCTGATGGCTTGAAGCTGGAGCCTCCTACCTGCTCCTGATGTCAGCAGAACCCAGATGCTTTTACAGTTGTACATCCTGGCCCTTCGTTTGCCAGTCTGACTGAATACCACAGTTAACAGCAGCAAAAAAAAAAAAAAAAAGAATTCCATCCCCTAATGCCTTAAAGTCTGTATACCCACAGACGCTATCATCAAAGCTGTGCCTAAAAAGGCACATTCCACCTGGAACTGCTAAGTCTGCGCTTGCTACAGAATAGCCCCTGCTCTGTGGTTAAAGCCTCCAGAAGCCGCAGTGACCCGCCAAGGTCGAGATGCAGCAGAGCCCAAGTGCGCTCAGGTCGCAGGCCCAGCATGGCCCTCCCAGGCTGCACCCACAAAACCCAGGTGCACCTGCAGCCGTGGCTGCACTGCACCATTGACTTTTCACAGTTAGAAACTCGCAAGGGTGAGGTGGTGCCAGGGCCTCAAGCCATGGGCTTAGAGGTCTCCAGAAACCTCAATTTCCATCATTTCTGTGTTCCCAGATTCCATTCTTAGTGTTTCCTATGCTCCTGGAAGTGCAACAGGCATCACCATGAAAATTTTAGTGAATTGACATAGGACACGCCCTCCCCTCCTAAGTTGGGGAAACGGACACAGGAATCAAGTAAATAAAGGATACAAGAGAATCATCTTCATTATGGACGAGGCTGTTGGGAGGGAGCTGACCAAGGTACTGCCAGATGGACTTGTTAATGTCCCAGACGCCTGGTCATGCCCAGGCCCAGAACCAGCTCCACGCTGTTACTGTGGCTGGGTGCGGTGGTTCATGCCAGGAATCCCAGCACTTGGGGAGGCTGAGGCAGTAGGATGGCTTGAGCGCTGAAGTTAGAGACCAGCCTGGGCAACGTAGGGAGACCTCGTCTCTACCAAAATAAATAAATAAAATTAACCATGTGTGGTGGTGTGTGCCTGTGGTCCTAGACACTCAGGAGGCTGAGGCAGGAGGATCACTTGAGCCCAGGAGGTGGAGGCTGCAGTGAGCCATCATCACACTACTGCACTTCAGCCTGGGCAACAGAGCGAGACCCTGTCTCAAAAAATAAAAATCAATCACTCAGTCAATTGGTGTTATCTTAAGCCACAACTTCTGTAGTCATTAGTCTCAGTGACAATAAGAAACTAAAACTGAAACTTACCCATCAGCTAAGCCACTCCCCCTTTGCCTGGAAAGACTGGGGAGTGTGAGGAGGAAAACAGAGGCCAGGGGCGTTCTTTTAATCAGGATCCCTCTATACAGAGGAAATAAACGAGGGATGGAAGAGAGGCTGGATCTAACTGCTGAAATGGAATCTGAAGCCCGGGAGTGGCCAGCTGCCGCAGGAGAACAAGGCAAGCCAGAAAGAGGGCCCAGGTCCGACCGCAGGGCTGTCTGCCACTGCTGCTAATTACCCCAGGCATGCAAATGACCTCCCCCTGGGGTTGGCTTCTTAGGGGTCGGGAACCGAGGAGAGGCAGGGCTGTCCTTGTCACCGGGTCGTGCAGAGGTGACGATGTGCTCTTCACGCCGCGTCCAGATATTGAGCTTTCATTACTCACCCTAACCCATTTATGCCTCTTGATAGGGTGAGTCAATTCACACCATAAAAGACTTTCCCTGCCAAGTGAGCAGGGCGTTTGGTTTTCGCATTTGGCAAAGAGAGCAGGAGACAGAAATCAGGTTCAAGCCAGCGGCCTGATGTGACTCTGCTGGTGACCCCCACTGCTTCCTCCATGGGCGGGCGGGCTTCTGCACCTGCCCGTAGATGGGGCACGAGCTTCGCCGAGGTGATGACGTCACCCTGGCCGCTTTGCTGTCTTACCGATTTGTGTATTTGATATGTATTTAATGAGTGCCTGCTATGCTCTGTGGGGATATGGCAGGAAACTGAGCACACGGTCCCTGCCCTCACCGAACCAATGGTCTCGTGGGAAGTGGCAGAGCAGGGGCACGGGCACACAGCATCCAGTGAAATGTGCTCAGGTCCTTCGCTGCTGTGAAGCTGGAAGGGTGCAGGTTTGGGAACCCGAAGACCCGAGTTCAAGCCTCCATCTGGCAGGAGGAGGTGTGTGTTGCTGCCCATTATACTTTCCCAACTTGGACCAGCAGAACAGCCCAGAAACTGGGAGCTTGCGGACAGCCCTCTCTGCCTCCTTTTCTTACTGTCATTTGCATTCCTGAACTCCCGTGGTCTTTACCACGACTTAACTCTTTCGTGGCTGTGAATTTGCTCAGCAAGAGTGAAACCCTGGGAGGACCAGGTCTGACCCTCTGGGAGCAGGGAGCACTGAGAGCCTTCCCCTCTCTTTTTCCTTAAATGTGCACATAAGCTGTTTTACTTCAGTGGGAAGCATTTTACAGAGAAACACCTTTGGAAACAAATGTTGAGAGCACGTTTTTACAACATGTTTCTTTCTGCATTGGTTCATATTAAACAGGTTTACATACAGCTTAAAAAGGCAAATGTCAACATGCTTTCTTCAGCACGCTTCATAAGCTGTTTCCTTTCAGTGGCTGGAACCGTTTGACGGGGATTCTGCATTTTCTTTTTACAATACTACTTTTTTTCTTTATTTTTTAAAATCAACAAATAAACATTGTATATATTTATGGTGTACAACATGTCGCTTTGATATATGCATATACTGTGGGATGGCTAAGTCAAGCTAATTTCGATACATTCCTGGCTGATGACTGTGCTGGCTCAGGGGCCCCACGCTGAGTAGCAAAGTGCTAGAGAGGCTGGGGCTAGATCCACCGGGGCCATCAGTGTGCGTCTCCCTCTCTGTGACCCTGGGACCTGGAACAGAGCCAGCACCGAGCTGGTGCCCTAGAGATGTTTGTGGGATGCCTGGGTAGGTGCCTGTGTAACCTGCCAGCCAGTAGCAAGAGTGTCACTTTCAGAGGCGAGCAGAGCCGATCCAGGCTCTGGGTGTGAGGGTGGATGGGAGCTGGCCATCTGGGAATGAACATACTTGCCCCTGACGGAGATCATGAGACTCCGCCGGTGTTGGCGCCCCCATCCCCAGTCCCCGCTTGTTCCCGCTGCTCCTCTTCATTCCCTGGAGGCGCACCTGCCTCTGGCGTCCGTCCTGACTCTGCCCAGATGGGGTAGGTCTGGAAAAATTACTTGACTTTTCTAAGCTAGTGCCTTTATGCGTAAAATGCCCCTGCTGTTCATCTCTCAGGGGTGCCTCGGGGATTAAATGGGAAAATGGAGATGACGTGGTGGGCAGTCTAAGACGTTAAGAATTATCTAGAAGTGACAACTATGTTTTGGCCACAGTGTTGCCTGTGTCAGCTCAGGGGAATGCAAACTTGTCAGGCATTATCGTAAAAAGAGATTTAGTTCTTCCTTGTCACATTGCCTCTTGTTAGGGGCAAACATTTTTTCTAGCAAACTCCTGTTCATCCTTCAAGATCCAAATCAAATTGCCCCTTCCCTCCACCCTCAACCATGAAGCCTTCTGCATTTCTTAATCCTGCTCAGGTTAAGTTTACTCCCCACATGCTTCTCTTCCCCACCACATTGAGAGCTCCTAGAGAACTACAGGATAAATACTAGATTGTTTATCTTGCATCCCTGGGTCTTTCCTGGGTTAGGCTATAGTAGTTGCTTAATAAATGTCCGAATTAATGGATATTGTTTGTGCCTTTCATGTTCTACTTGAAGGGCACCACATGGCTCTCCTTTTGTCAGTGTGGCTTTTGCTGTTTGATTTTTAAAAGCCCTGTCCTGTCTCTCTGCTCCCTGCATGTGCCCACTCTTGGCCCCTGGGGGACACAGGGACGGGCCCCTCTGAAGTCAGCCCTGGGTCCCCCGAATGCACTCCTGTGCGCAGAGGCCTGGAATGCATCGCCAGGATTGATTTTTGTCTTTCTGATTAAGGCTGCGATTGATTTTCTCAGGCAGAGGCTTTGCACTTAATGAAGTGACAGCCGCTTGGCTCCGTTTGAGACAGGATTCCTTGCAAGGACAATTACCCTTCTGGTGACAGCTTCTCTTTTTTTTAGAAAAACTATATAATGCAATGAAAATAAGTCAGCTGATGGGCGCGAGGTGTTAAGAAGTGGTGGTGACGTGGAGGGGGCTGCTTGCAATTTTCCCTCCACTGGGGGAAGCCTTTGGTAGAAGGATTGCATGACGATGATGCTGATGATGATTTTGTAAACTTGGGAGAAATGTATAGTGATGATTGAGAAACAAAAGAATGAGACGTTTACCTTAGCAAAAGAAAGTTTAAGATTTGTTTTCCTTCCGGCTCCACAACGTGCATCCTCAGAGCTGCCTGGATGCACTGACTGCCGTCCATTCCCGGGGTTTACAGAGCTTCCTGGAGGAGAGGGGACCCAGCCTCGGTGCTTCTGTGACCCCAAGGGCTTCGAGGTGATCCCTGCCTCCATCCAGGCACTTCCGGCTGTCCTTCAGAGAGAGCTCAGCTGTTCTGCCCTGGCTTTCACTACACCTTCAAGTAGGCGGCTGATTAAACAGATACTGTTAGAATTATTCTGTTTCCAGAAATATCAGGAGAACTAGCTCTCAATTTTTCTCTTCTCATGTTTAATGAAGGGCCAATGTCCCTTGGATCTATTTTCTTGAAGGCCTATTGGGAGTTGGTCCCTAAACCCAGTGACCATTCATGCTGGTTCACTGAGAATTATCTAGGTTTTGGCAATGCCAGTCCCACACGCCAGGAAACCCCTTAGTCTCAGGCAAATCATAACAACTGGCCACCATAGTCCATTTAATCTTGAATCCCTGGGCCTTTCCTCGGTTTCAGGAAGAGACTCACACAGGCCTCTTTATGAGAGAGAGAGAGAGAGAGAGAGAGAGAGAGAGAGAGAGGAGAGAGAGAGAGAAAGAGAGAGAAAAACAAAAATAAAATTCCATCTGAATGGACTTCCTCCTCAGCCATGGCTCTTATAAAATTTAACCTGAGGATGGGTGCGGGGGCTCACACCTGTAATCCTAGCACTTTGGAAGGCTGAGGTGGTGGATCACGAGGTCAGGAGATCAAGACCGTCCTGGCTAACATGGTGAAACCCCATCTCTGCTAAAAATACAAATAATTAGCTGGGCATGGTGGTGTGCACCTGTAATCCCGGCTACTTGGGAGGTTGAGGCAGGAGAATCACTTGAACCTGGGAGGTGGAGGTTACAGTGAGCCAAGATCATGCCACCGCACTCCAGCCTGGGCGACAGAGTGAGACTCCACCTGAAAATAAATAAATAAATAAATAAATAAATAAATAAATAAACCTGAATGACTGTTTCAGGCCACGACAGGAGTAGTGGAGGTCAGACATGCCTCATGAGGGCTCTCTGTCATTAACATCGACACAGACTTTAAATCTGATAAGAAACATTTTGCAACCTATTTTCTCTGAAGCTTAATACCTGAAGATTCCCTCTGCAAATAAAAACATGTGTCTCCACTGGACATTCCTTTCTACTGAGTTTCTCTAGAGAAGCTCAACTAATTGCCAACCAGAAAATTTTAAGGTCTACCTACAAGCTGAAAGCCCCTCTTTGCATTATCCTGTCTTTCTGCGCCAAACTTATGTATCTTTCAAATGTATTTGATTGAAGTCTCATGTCTCCCTAACAAGTATAAAACCAAGCAGCACCCTGACCACCTCGGGCACCTGCTCCCAGGACCTCCTGAGGGATGTATCACGGACCATGGTCACTCATATTTGGCTCAGAATAAATGTCTTCAAGTATTTTACAGAGGTTAACCCTTTACATCAATGAGAGAGAGAGAGAGAGAGAGAGAGAGAGAAAGAGAGAGAGAGAGAGGGTGATTTGTAGATAGTTCTCTTGTTGTAGGACTTTCTCCTTAGTTCAGCTAAAAGCCAGGTTCTTGTCACAGCCATGAAATATTAGGCTCACAGCCAAGTTGGAGGGTGAGAAAAATGGAATTTATTGGCAAAAAAGGAGAAACAAGGGAAGGAGAGACTCTCGGCAAAGCGAGGGTCCTGCTAGCTGCTTCCACCTCACAGATTGAATCACAGGTGCTACCCAGGAAGAGGAGGGGCCTGGCTCCTCCCCCGCATGAAAGGCTCGAACTTCCTGAGGCTCCACCTCAGTGTGCACGTGCCCAGGGTGCAGGCCGCTCACAGATTCTCCAGGGACCCCTTTACACTCTGACCCCAGGCCCAGGCAGCAGGGAGGGAAGGCAGGGCCGAGGGGGCAGCAGAAAACCGCCACACCCCACTCCTATCTGAGTCGCATCCACACAACAGCCAAGCATCCTCCGAATAAAAACACATACTTTAAAGAACTCCGGTTTTGTAGGGCCTCGTGGGTAAAGAGAGCAAGGCGGAGTGTGTGTGGCCAGGGTCGTCCAAAGCGGTAGGTTGAAATATCAGGAGTTTCACTGAAAAGTGGCCTCTCAGCTGGGACCCCAGTCCCCATGACAGCTGTCCACGTAGTGCTGGAGGACTTTCTCCTTAGATTCTTTGTCACACAATCAGGAAAGATGAGGCTCACAGATGCTTTGAAGGGCTAGAAAAATGGATTTTTTAGAGTGAAAAGGGAAAAAAGGAAACAGACTCTCAGCAAAGCGAGGGGTCTGCTAGCTGGCTTCCCACTTCACAGATCAAATCCCCGGTGACAAGCCCTGAACTGGAGAGGCCAGTTCCTCCCCGCTGGGAACTCCTGAGGAGGCTCCAGCCCAGCATGCACTCCTCCCAGCACACAGGCTGGCTGGAGGTTCTCCGGGGACCCCTTTATACACGGCTGTCTCAGTGGGATCACATCACCCACGAGCAAAGGAGCTGCTGGACCTCTGTTCTCCTGACTGTCCTTCGTGTCTTCTGGAAGCCTGAGGCCCTTCTGCTGGCCAGGCTCACATGCTGCCCCTGGGCTGTGCTGTCTGACCCTTAGGGCTGGTTGGGACCAGGTGTCATCTTCCCTCCCCTACATCCCCAGGCTTTTGCTCTCAGTAATACTTTACCATGATCCCAGGTCAACAGGAACTCATCTGTCAAAGAAGTGTGCCCCGTGGCGCACTCTGAAGATGGTCCCTTTGGATTTGCCTGAATTCTTCAATGACATTGAACAAGTGACTCTGATGCACCCCCAGAAACCTCAGAGAAGTTGGTGGTGGCTGCACCCCCCAGATTTGAGTTGTTATTTAGCGGGGCTGACACCTATTGGGAGAACTAGCTGCAAACAGCAAGCCAGGAACTACTGGGTAAGCCAGGCTGGGCTGCTCCCTCCATGAAATTCTGGATTACTCTTACAGATGAAGAAACAGATGGTCAGAGAAGTCCCCAGCTATCTGACTCTGAAAGTTGTGCTCCTTCCATTGTCTCTTAGCTGAGGGGACTAGACATCACCTTGTGAGTATCAGGACAATGGGTATTTGAATCAAGACAGAGGTCTGGGTAACAAGCCATGGGCGTGTTAGGCTGGAAAGTTGGTGGCAGATGTGTGGGGGTGGTCACATGGCCAAGCACCCCATACTCTTGCCACATGGCTGGTTTTGTTCTCAGCCATTGCCAGGATTGGTCTGTATCTTTGGGCATTCCTCAGCATCCTCTCCGTCCTCTCTTCACTGAAGGCACCGAAGAGCATTTGCGTTCTGCCTTGGAGATATTGGCTCTGAGAGTTACTGACTTTCTTAAGTGAGAGTCCCAAAGATGGAATGGCCTGTGGTATGGTTGAGAGCGTTTGAGGAGATTGTACCAATTGGAGTCCTAGTTAATGTTTGTTTTATGAGGTTCCAGGGAATGATCGCTCGATAAGATAATGCAAATAGAATTTTTGAAAAGCGTATGTTCAATTTAAACAGTGGGCACAAACAGATGCATTGCAACGTAACCTGGTAGAAGATGTTATTATAAGAAGCGATATTGTTGCTCGTGCAATCTGTGCTTGGAAATCATTTCATTAATTGTAAGCAGATGCCACAGGGTGTCTGGCTTCCAACTCTCTGTAAGAACATGGGGTCAGAGAGGGGAAAGTCCTTTAGGCAGGAGGCTCCATGAGCGACTTCCCTGGAGGAGGAGCTGGGAGCCATCCCTGCGGCTCCCTGAGCTTTGTCAGGAATGGGGTGAGACTCTCGGGACTCAGGCCAGGGACGCCAGGGTCTTTGGCTGAGTAGGGGACAGAGCATCCCATGGAGAAGGAGCCCAGAAACAGCACAGCTCAGAGCACCCCTTTATTGGGGAGTAGAGGGGCTCCGTGTTCTTCATGAGGTTTTGGAGGATGTGCGGTATTAAATTTTCCAATTACATCTATAATGAAGACCACAACTATAGTCACTTAAACCACACACGTTTATTACTGTATAGTTCTGGAGATCAGAAGTTGAAATTGGGTCTGGCTGGGCTGCAACCACACTGTCAGTGGGCTTGTGTTCCTCCTGGAGCCACTAGGGAAGAAGCCATTTCCGCACCTGTTCCAGCTTTCTGAGGCTGCCTGCATCCCTGGGCTTGTAGCCCCTTCCTGCGTCTGTGAAGCCAGCAACCATCAGCTGCATCCTTCTCACGCTGCTGTCTCTGGCTCTGACTCTCCCACCTCCCTCTTCTACCTTTCAGGATCCTTGTGTTGGGCCAGCTCCGATAATCCATGATCATCTCCCCAGTTCAAGATCAGCTGATGAGGAAGCTGAATTCCTCTTTGCCACGGAACCAGACACATTCACAGGTCGTAGGGATTAAGACATGGACATCTTTGGAGGCCACGATTCTGCCTGCCACAAATGGGTAGCACATTTTGCCTTTGAACATATGAATGTGCTTCTATCTAGCTTGCTTTTTCATTTCTATCTTTCCAGTTTTAAAAGAGGCATGGAAGGCGTGGGAGCCTGGGGAGGCTGTAGTTGGGTCTCAGCTTCTTGCTACCTCTGGGCCAGCCCTGAGCTGGGCTCACTCAGCTTGGCTGAGCTGCAGGCTGCTGCTGCATCCACACCCATGAAGCTCTTTGTCCCAGCTGTCCCACCGTGCCACCCTGGGGGAAAACAAAACAGGGAAGGAGATGTGCAAACGCTTCAGAGAGAGCAAGCGTTATAAAATTAAACATGGTCTTACTCCTGGTATGCCTGACATTGAATCATTTTAGTGCATTTTCCCCAAAGCCGAAGTCCAACTTGCACTCAGCATGGGAAGCTAGCAGGTCCAGAAATACCCGTTCCCATCGGTCCTGCCAAATCCCACCCCAGGGTGGGATAGGTGATGATGGATGAGTGACCCTTTTATAGAAGAACCGGCCTCACCCTGTGGGACGCTCCCCCCATTCCTCAGTTGTGCTTTGGTGTGGACGAGGACTCACAGGCACATTTCCAGGCTTTTGGCTTCACGACACTGTCCGAGAGAGGCACATTCTGGAGATGACGCCATGCGGTGTCCGTTCCATTGCCCTAGCGGCTTCGTTTTAAAAACTCGAATCCAGAAGATGCCCTTTAGTGAGTTTTTAAAATGTATTTTATTTTATTTTATTTTATTTTATTTTATTTTATTTTATTTTATTTATTTTTTGAGACAGAGTCTTGCTGTCGCCAGGCGCCAGGCTGGGGTGCAGCGGCATGATCTCGGCTCATGCAACCTCCGCCTCCCAGGTTCAAGCAATTCTCCGGCCTCAGCCTCCTGAGTAGCGGAGACTACAGGCGCACGCCACCACGCCCGGCTAATTTTTGCATTTTTAGTAGAGACGGGGTTTCACCATGTTGGCCAGGATGGTCTCGATCTCTTGATCTCATGATCCACCCACCTCGGCCTCCCAAAGTGCTGGGATTACAGGCGTGAGTGAGCCACCTCGCGCAGCCAGTGAGTTTTGACAACGTGCAACGGGGACCCCTATCAAGACGTAGGACATTGCCAGCAACTCAGAGAGCCCCTCCTCCCCCTTTCTCCTCCATCCCCCAGGGAACCGCCCGTGGCCTGAATTTGTTGAATTAGAGGTTCATTTGGCTTGCTGTGGGACTTCACTGAACTGGATCCCTCCAGCCTGCACTCTTGTTCTGGCTTCCTGGGGCCGTCGTGGTGGGTTTGCGATTCCCCCATGCCACTGGGTGCGTCAGTAGTTGGTTCCATTTTATGAACACACTACAGTTGGTTTATCCATTCTCCTGTGGACGGACTTCTGGGCTATTTCCAGGTAGGGGCTGTTATAAATAAAATGCTATAGGCCAGGCTCGGTGGCTCACGCCTGTAATCCCAGCACTTTGGGAGGCCGAGTCGGGTGGATCATGAGGTCAGGAAATGGAGACTGTTGGCCTCGAGTCTGGCGAACCTGGTGAAACCTCGTCTCTACAAAACATACAAAAATTAGCTGGGGGTGGTGGTGTGTGCCTGTAGTCCTAGCTACTCAGGAGGTTAAGGCAGGAGAACTGCTTGAACCCGGAAGGTGGAGGTTGTAGTGAGCCAAGATTTCACCACTGCACTCCAGCTTGGCGACAGAGGGAGACTCCATCTCAAAAAAAAAAAAAATGCTATGAACATTAATGTTAAAAAGCCACACGAGTCTGCATGGCTCTCTGCACGTCATACACGTGCTCACCAGCTCATGAGAGGGGCCCCAGCTATGTCCATGGGAATGACAGCTTCACGCCCTTGTGTCTACAGGGAGCCCCACGTACTCTGTGTCATTCTGGTTGCAGAGCAGACCTGGGTCCTGAGTCTCCCTCCTCTGCCACCCACAGCTTCACCCACCCTGCTGTGATGAGAGGGGCTGGCCACCGAGGGGGTTCCTCTGCGCAGCAGGCAGACGTGGAGCCTGATGGATTTCAGCGTCCAGGCTCCGGCCACCTGCACCCTGTCCTGTCCCTCCTCTGAGCTCTGGGCCTCCCCTGCTCCGTTTGTTGATATACTGATGAGCCCTGGAATTGCCGCTCCTGGCACACTATTTACTTAACAATGTAACAGTAATTGTAGGATAATTGTGCTGCAATGAAAGAACAGTCAGGGTCTGTGCAGTAACTGGATAATAAAAACCAGGGTTTATGGGTTCTGCTCCTGGGAAGATTTATGGCCTTAATATTGCATTATGTAACACATCATTTCCAGTTCAGTGGGGCCTGGGATTTGCACTGAGACCCTCAGCCAGCAGAAGGTAGGTAAACAGGGAGCAGGAAGAAAGAGCAATTCATGTGTTTCTTGGTTCCCCCACCCACGGCCAAGATCTGTGAGTTCAAACCTTCTCCTTCATCCTGGAGATGAAGAAGAAGTTGAGGAAGGGCCTCTCTGCATCTTCCTGCCCCTCCTGGCCTCTGCCATCCTTTTATAACAGACAACGGGGTGTCTAGAACCCTTTCTGATAACAGCCTGGAGGAGCAGTGCAAGCTGGGCGCTGACTTCCCACATCTAAAAAGAACTACAAATCTTTAAAGGGCTTTTTGTACTGACAGAACAACTTCTTTCAAATGTCAGAGCTGGCAGGGCCTAGGACATCATTGACTGACCCCCTATAGGCCACACTTAACCAGGCAACATTCCCTCCAGACAGCCCACGGCGTAGCAGGACCCTTCTCAACCTGGAGCTAGCTATGTGCCAGTTGGGTCAGTCAACCCCTTCTGTCCTGCCAAGGGTTGGAGTCACCTGGCCAGCTGTGTGCACTGCTGCATCTGTGCGTTGATCCCAGGGCTGAGGCAGGGAAGCACAAGGTGAACTGGAATCTCTTACTGCAACAGAAAGTAAAGAAGTGCTCAAAGAATGATGGACTGTCAAAAGACAGGGACGCAGGGACTGGCTTGTGGGGGGCTGCCACCACCAAATATGGGACAAATGGAGCGTCAAAATAAGTAACAATTGTAATAGGTTATAGCCCAACGAATAAAATAAAACCAATGAATCCACATTGATATAAATAAATGAATAAATACATAAACTGAGGATAAGGAGAAGCTCTCTTTACACTAAAATCCCACCTAACAGAGAAGACAGGATTCAGGACATCATTAACGGGCGCTTGATATGGTTTGGCACTGTGTCCCCACCCAAATTTCATGTTGAACTATAATCCCCTGTGTTGGAGGAGAGACCTGTTGGGAGGGGACTGGATCATGGGGGTGGACTTCTCCTTGCTGTTCTCATAGTAGTGAGTTCTCACAAGATCTGGTTGTGTGAAAGAGGGTAGCAGCTCCCTCTTTACTCTCTTCCTCCTGCTCCAAGGATGCAGAATGTGCGGGCTTCTTCGTCCCCTTCCAACATGACTGTAAGTTTCCTGTGGCCTCCCTTAGCCATGCTTCCTGTATAGCCTGTGGAACTGTGAACCAATTAAAACTCTTTTGTTTATAAGTTACCCGGTCTCAGGTATGTCTTTATAGCAGTGTGGGAATGAACTAATATAGCAGCTGAAACCAGTGGGTGAAAGTTTGACCACGAACAGGTATTTATAGAGAATTAAGTAAATCTTTGCAAATTATTTATTAATGATGAAAAGACAAAGAATAACTTCAGAGTGGAGGGGACTGGCAGCCACAGCCTTAAGTAAGAGACCAAAGCTCTGTGGGTGTGGGACAGAGCGTGCTTCCAGATCCCAGCCAACTGGGAGGAGGTGGCACCGTCCTGGGGACCCCTGACGGACAGGAACAACCAGAGCCTGGTGATGGGAAAACACAAACATTCAAACATGCAGACACTGTGGTTTACTCCAAAAGCAATTGGCTTTGACACTCCAAAATGTTAAGATCAAGAAAGAGAAAGAAAATGCTGAGGGGATGGAGGCTTCCCATCCCCAAGAGTGATATGTCAGGCAATTTTCTGTTTGTTTTATATGTAGTAGATGCTGCATATTTTTTTTCTTGATCTTCTTTTATTCCTAGGAAGGAATTATTTCCAGGTCTCAATTGGCTGCTCGTTACAAGTTTGCTGGACATTAGTTCCCGTGCTGATGATGCTTGTGTCCTCCAAAACTCATGTTGAAATTTAATTGCCTTTGGAACAGTATGAAAAGGTGGGACCTTTAGGAAGTGATTAAGCCATAAGGACTCCACCTTCATCAGCGGGATTGGTGTCATTATAAAAGGGCAGGTTCAGCTCCCTCTTGCTCTGTCTTTGGCCCTGTTTCTTTCTGCCCTAGGACAATACAGCAAGAAGGCCCTTGCAAGATGCTGACACCTTCGTATTGAACTTCCCAGCCTTCAGAACGATGGAGAAATAAATCCTGCTCATTATAAATGTTAAAGAAAGAAAGATGAGTAAGCTCTATAGAATTGCTGTACATCACTGTACCTATAGCCAACAATAATATATTGTACACTTAAACATTTGTTAAGAGTTAAAAAGAGATATTGTCTAAAGAAAAAGAGAAACAATTCTAAGAACTAGCTTAGTTTGAAGAAACTTAGAGAGACAGAAACTCAAGGAAATGTGTGACCCTGGATCTGAGGCTGGACCCAGAGATGGAATGTGATTTTGTCCTGCAAATTCAATCCTTGTAGCATATCAATATTGATTTAATGATTTTGATAATTGGGCCATGGCTCTGTAAGATAATATTTTTGTTCTTAAAAAAAATGGAGGGGTAGGGGCAATGAGAGAGTAAATGGGGCAAAAGGTGAGCTACCAGCCAGTCTGGGCGAAGGGCCCATGGGAATGTCTTGTAACTTTTCTGCAGGGGTGAAGTCAGAGCCATGGCAAAGGTCTGGACAGAGAAAGCTGGCAGAGTCGGTTTCTGTGTGTGACACTGGCACAAAATGAATGTGCCCCAGGCCCCACTGGTCTCAGAAGGAAGAGAAGCATGTGGAGTGGATCTGGACCAAATGTGATTGCTGTCTGGCCGTGGTGAGCCAGGCAAAGCACGTCTGGACGCGGCAGAGCCAGGCCTGGGTCGGAAGCAGGTGCGTGCCCAGCCTCTGCCGCGTGGTGGAGTGGCCCAAGCAGGCTTTCTGGGGCAGGTGGTCTTGAAATTTGCCAGAGAACAGGATGCCCAAGAGCTGTCAGCTGAGGACGGGGAAGGCTGGCAGCCTCCCTGAGGGTACAAGCTGCTTGGTGCTAAACTCCAAGCGGTCGTTTTGCACCAATATTATTTCCCTTCCAATTTACCTTGTGACATGGAAGGAAGCAGGAAAAATATGGTTCCTTCCAAGCACCCCGAGCAGGCAGGCGGGTGGCTGTGCTTTATGCCACGTTCCCAGTATGTTAATGCACGTCTGTGGAATGGTCCCCCCTACACACCCCCATGGCTGCGGGAACAATTGCAATTCTTCTTTTTGGTTTTCTTTTTCTTGCTTTTTTTCCTTTTAATTACTCCTGCAGTTAGTGGCCTGGCAACTTTGAAATGCCATGAAAAGCAGAAATTTGAGAGGCTCCTGGGGAGAGTGGGAGAGCAATAAGTTTCTGGAGTGAGGCCGCAACCTGGGCACAGGTTAGGGAGTGAGGGAGGCTCTGTCTTTCACGGACGCTATGTAGGGTCAGGGCAGGGAAGTGCCAGAGACAAAACTCCAGTGACCTCGTCCAGCTAGAGTTGAATCAACACAGCTTCCGCTCGAGCCTGAAGGGAGACATTGATGTGAAATTCAAAGTCAGGAGTCCAGAGACAGAGGAAGCCTGGTTGAAGGACCAGCGAGAAACGTCCCTCCTGTCCAGCCCTGATCCTGACTCTGTGCACCTTCATGCACCATTGTCATCAGGGATGCGTTGTGGGGTCACCGAACACCCAGCTCAGTTGTCTGGAGCTCTAGGCACCCTGGACGGCCATGCTTCTGTTGCCTCCTCTCTTTCTGGTGAGAGAGGCGAGGAATAAAACAGGCTTCGTGCTGGGCAGTAACTGGACAGCGTGTCTGTGTCCTGCTGGGCTGGCCCCTTTGGAGTCTTCCTGTGGGACAGGCATTCCGATCAGGGGCGGTGGTGGTGGGCGGGGCACAGAATCCAGCCCCCAGCGTCCCCTGCACCAGTGACTGAGCAAGTCTCTGTGCCTGGCACCGGGCTGGCCACGCTGCACACCACGTAAGTCAGGATCTTCCAGACAACAGAATTAACAGGATGTATGCATATAGAAAGCGATTTATCATAAGGAATTGGCTCCAAGCTTGTGGAGGCTGAGGAGCTGGGGATCTGCAGGGGAAGGTTGGGGAGAAGGAGACCCAGCAGTGTGGCTCCAGGCTGAAAGCTGGCAGCCCTGAGAACCAGGAAGCACAAATATTTTCATTCAAGTCCAAAGGCAGGAAAATGCTGACAGTCCAGTTCAAAGGCAGGCAGGCAGGAGGAATTCTCTCTTATTCAGAGGTGGGGCAGACTCCTTGTTCCTCTGGCTGATGGAATGAGGCTCACCTGCATACAAAGGGCCATCTGCTTTATTCAGTCCACTGATTTAAACGTTAATTTCATCCAGAAACACACTCACAGAAACACCCAGAATAATGTTTAACCAAATGACTGGGCACCCTGTAGCCCAGTCCAGCTGACACATGACATTGACAATCACATACACACATGTAATTTAGACTCTGCACAGCAACTCTGCCTGAGTTCTCAGGGTTCTCATTTTGCAGACACAGAGCTTCAGAGAGGTGAAGAAAATGGCCCAGGATCACAATACCAGGAAGTGGCCAAGCGGGATCAGAACCTGGGTGTGTCTGACTCCAGATTTGCTGAGAGGTGACGCTCAGGATCCTTGCATGGAGTTGCAGCTGCCTTAGTCCAGAGTTCCCCGTGCTTATGGGGCTGTGTTTTCCAAGCCAAACAAGTTCTCCTGGACTTAAGTGATGCCCTGCGTGACCCTGCATGAGTTTCTATTGATATTGGAACAGATGAACTCAAACTTAGTGGCGTAACACAACGCAGATTTTTCATTGTACAGTTCTGGAGACCAGAGTCCAAGCCCTGGTCTCAGGGGGTCTCATGTGATGTGTCTCGGCTGTGCTCCTTCTGGAGGCTCTGGTGGGGAATCTGTGATGTTCCTTGGCCCATGGCTCCTCCTCCATCTTCAAAGCCAGTGGTGACCATTGAGCTCCTCTCACATCACGTTGCTCTGACCTCCTCTCCTGCCTCCCTCTCCTCTGTTTAGGGACCCTCAAGATTACACATAGGTCCTTCTCCATTTAGGACCTACTGGGGTAATGCAGGATGATCTGCTTATGTGATGGTCAGCTGATTAGCAGCCTGAATTTTTTGTTACCATTACCATAACATATTCTAGGATTCAGAGATCGGGACAAGGACATTTTGTTTTTTGTCGGGGGTAGGGGGTGGGCATTCTGCCCACATAGGCACAGGGACAGATTATTTATTTTACCTTGGGACATTCCATGAATGCTACAGCCTCATGGCTACCATGGAAGATTTCAAATGGGGTTTGTCTGTGTTGTCACGTGGGATCTCAGGCCCCATAGGGGCAGTCCTCTCATGTGGGGTCTTCCTCCTTCCCTACATCAGGTCTTCTAGGGCTGTGCAGAGGGGTTCTTGAGAAGCCTCTGAAGGTCCATCTTGCCAGCTTAAGATGTGAGCCCCACAATGGCAGGCCCAGACCTCTTCTTTGCAGAGCAGGCTGCTGGCGCCTCAGCAGTGAGTTCCGTGATGGAGCCTGGAGCCTCTCCTCACTCACTACTGGGCATCCTTGGGCAGGGATGTCAGCCTGCAGGACCATTCCTGGTTTGATGTAGCAGAGAGGCGGGGGCCTCCTGAGCACACCCTCCCTGTTGCATTGAGCTATGAAAGTCGAGGGTTCCCCCTCCTCGAGGCGCAACAAATAGTTAGCAAGTGTTAATGACATCACCAATCTGGGGCTTTAACTTGAAAAGCATCATATTGTATAAAAGAGTCATTCATTATTTTGCCCATTAATGCACTCATTCAACATACTCTGAGCACCTTCTATATGCCAGATGTTATTCTGGACTGTGGGGGGTCTAGAAATGAAAGGCACAGCCCGGTGGGGGAGTAGGGGTGGGTGGGCAGGAAAGTGGTCACAGCAGGTGTCGGGACAGCGGGTGCTGGAGGCCGGCTGAGCAAGACTCTCACTCTGGCTCTGTTCTCTCCCAGCTCTACCTTTCTCAGCTTCAGTTTTCAGACTGGGGAGTGGGGAACAACATCAGGGGCTGTTGAACTTGTGAGTTTTATGCCCCTTAAGTACTTAACGGAGAATGATAACAAAAGAACCCTGCAACCACAGGGGAGGGGCTTCCTGCTACAGTGTGAGGTCTGGAGGAAAGGGAAGGGCAAGATTGGGAGGAGGGAAGGAGGGGCCAGCAGCAGAGAAGGTGCTTCCAGTGTCTTCCACCCACTATCATGGCAGGCTGGATGCCCCGTGAAGTCCCAGGCCTCAGTTCTGTCTCCTCCTTTAGGAACTCAAGGGCTGGGTCAGGGCCTTCCATCCCCAGATGCCTGGTACTTGAGGGTCTGCAGGTTCCACCAGGGCCGCTGCTGAGTCTCTTGCAAATTCTGGCTCCCCGGGGGTCCCTGTCCTAAATGAACTGAAGCAAAGGAAAAAAAGAGGGAAATCTTGCCATTTGCAACAACATGAATGAATATGGAGGATATTAGGCTACGTGAAATAAGGCGGTCACAGAAGGACAGATACTGCATGATTTCACTTACAGAGTTATCCCAGGTAGTTGAACTCACAGAAGCAGAGAGTAAAACGGTGGTTGCCAGGGCTGGAGGGAAGGGGAAATGAGGAATCATTTTTCTTTTCTTTCTTTTTCTTTTTTCTTTTTTGAGACAGGGTCTCCCTCTGTCATCTAGCCTGGAGTGCATTGGTGCAATCTGGGCTCACAGCCGCCTTGACCTCCTGGGCTCAAGCGATCCTCCTGCTTCAGCCTCCAGAGTAGCTAGGACCACAGGTGTGTACCACCATGTCCAACTAATTTTGTTTGTGTGTGTTTATTTTTTTGTAGAGATGAGGTGTTTCTGTGTTGTCCAGGTTGGTCTTGAACTCCTGGACTCAAGCAATCTGGCACCCTCAACCTCCAAATGTGTTGGGATTACAGGCATGAGCCACTGAGCCCAGCCTGGAATCATTTTTCAATGGGTACAAAGTTGGTTTTTTTTTTTCTTTTTAATTTTTTTTTATTTTTTAATTTTAAAGACGGAGTTTCACCATGTTGGTCAGGCTGGTCTTGAACTCCTGACCTCAGGTGATCCGCCCGCCTTGGCCTCCAAAGTGCTTGGATGACAGGCGTGAGCCACCACACCCGGCCTTTTTAAATTTATTTATTTTTATTTTTTATTTTTATTTTATTTTTTTACAAAGTTCATATAATGCAAGATAAATAAGATCTAGAGATCTGCTGTATGACATGGTAACCATGGTTAACAATATGGTACAGCAGGAATCACAAGCTCCGGGTGGATAAGGCGGCCGCGGCGGCAGCAGCAGCATTAGAAGCCAAATCAGATGAGAAGGGGGTTGCAGGCAAGAAGCCTGTTGTAGTAGGTAAGAAAGGAAAGAAGGCTGCTGTTGGTGTTAAGAAGCAGAAGAAGCCTCCGGTAGGAAAAAAGGCAGCAGCTACCAAGAAACCAGCCCCTGAAAAGAAGCCAGCAGAAAAGAAACCCACTACAGAGGAGAAGAAGCCTGCTGCATAAACTCTTAAGTTGGATTATTCCATAAGGTCAAATCATTTTGGACAGCTTCTTTTGAATAAAGACCTGATCAAACAGGCAGAGAAAAAAAAAAAATACATTAAAAGGGTAGATCTCATGCTAAATGTCCTTCACATTTTTTCTCCCACACAGGTTTACAAAAGAACACAAGGACATTTGTGGAGGTGCTGCAGGAGTTTAGTATCTTGGTTGCGGTGATGGTAAAACAATTGTATGCCTGTGTCCAACTCAACAACACGTACAAATTAAATGTGCATTTTTTTTGTATATCAGCTATATCTCAGTAAAACTAAAAAAGAAAAAAACGTTTTCATGGAGAAGATCCCCCAGTGCTATGCCAGCCTCACCGAGGGCACAGTGTTTCAGCTGAACTCACAGCAAGCCCATAGATCAGCATTGCACAGCAAATGATAGGTTCTTCACTTGCCGGGGCTGTTAACTCCACTCTCACTATTTTCCCCATTGAGTCAATGTGAGGTGATTCGGGGTCCACAGGGTGGCCTCCCTGTCCCAAATCCCTCTGCCCCAATTCTCCATTCCTTTGTGTGAGTGATAACAACTCACAAGATCAAATGAGCAGGGCATAGAGTGGGCGAGCTGCCCAGGGGCAGATGCGTGGGTGAAAGGGCACTGGACACAGCTCAGTGCACTTGGCCACAGCCACATCAGCAAGATGGGGGGCAAGAGTAGAGCATGAGAGGACCTGCCATCCCCACCCTGGGAAGGCCTCTGGGTGGTTGTAAGGGACAGCCACAGAACACACATGAACTTCTTGTGGCCGTCAAAACAAATGACCAAAAATTGGAGACCTAATAGAAATGGATTGGCTCACAGTTCTGGAGAACAGAAGTCCATTCTCAAGGTGTTGTCAGGGCCATGCTCTCTGAAGGCTCTAGAGGAGTATTGTTCCTTGCCCCTTCTAGTTTCTCTTGGCTCCATGTGTCCGTGGCTTGTGGCAGGATCACTACAATGTCTGCCTCTGCCTTCGTGTAGCCTTCTATCTCTTCTCTTCAGGTCTCTCTCCTCTTTCTTCTCTTCGAAGGACACTTGTGATTAAATTTAGGAGTCACCCAGATCATCCAGTGATATGGTTTGGCTGTGTCCTCATCCAAATCACATCTTGAATTCCCATGTGCTGTGGGAGGGATCTGGTGGGAAGTAATTGAATCATGGGGGCAGGTCTTTCCCATGCTGTTCTCATGACAGTGACTAAGTCTCATGAGATCTGATGGTTCTATAAGGGGGGGAGTTTCCCTGCACAAGCTCTCTCTTTGCCTGTTGCCATCCAGTAAGACGTAATTTGCTCTTCCTTGCCTTCTGCCATAATTGTGAGGCCTCCCCAGCCACATGGAACTGGAAGTCCATTATACCCTTTTTCCTGTGTAAGTTACCCAGTCTTGGGTATGTCTTTATCAGCAGCATGAAAACAGACTAATACAGCAAATTGGGACCAGTAGACGGAGTATTGCTGAAAAGATACCCAAAACTGTAGAAGTGACTTTGGAACTGGGTAACAGGCAGAGGTTGGAACAGACAGGAAAATGTGGAAAATTTTGGAGCTCCCTGGAGACTTGTTAAATGGTTCTGATCACAATGCTGACAGTGATATGGACAATGAGATTCAGGCTAAGGTGGTCTCAGATGGAGATGAGGAACTTGTTGGGAACTGGAGCAAAGGTGACTCTTGTTATGTTTTAGTAAAGAGATTGGTGGCATTTTGCCTCTGCCCTAGAGATTTGCAGAACTTTGAACTTGAGAGAGAGAATTTAGGGTAGCTGGTGGAAGAAATTTCTAAGCAGCAAAGCATTCAAGAGGTGACTTGAACAGCATTTCACTGAATGCTGTTAAAGGCATTGTTTTATAAGGGAAGCAGAGCATGAAAGTTTGAAAAATTTGCAGCCTGACAATATGATAGAAATGAAAATCCTATTTTGTGAGGAGAAATTCAAGCCAGCTGCAGAAATTTGCATACTTAACAGGGATCCAAATGTTAATCCCCAGGACAATAGGGAAAATGTCTTCAGGGCATGTCAGAGGTCTTCACAGCAGCCCCTCCCATCACAGGCTCAGTAGGGTAGGAGGAGAAAGTGATTTCATGGGCTGGGCCCAGGTTCCCCCTGCTGTGTGCAGTCTTAGGACTTTGTGTCCTGAGTCCTAGCCATTCCAGCCATGGCTGAAAGGGGCCAACATAGAGCTTGGGCCGTGGCTTCAGAGGCTGGAAGCCCCAAGCCTTGGCACCTTCCACATGGTGTTGAGCCTGCCGGTGCACAGAAGTCAAGAATTAGGGTTTGGGAATCTCTGCCTAGATTTCAGAAGATGTATGGAAATGCCTGGATGCCCAGGAAGAAGTTTGCTGCAGGGGTGGGGCCCTCATGGAGAACCTCTGCTAGGCCAGTGCTGAAGGGAAATAAAGGGTTGGATCCCCCCACAGAGTCCCTACTGGGGCACCACCTAGTGGAGCTGTGAGAAGAGGGCCACCGTCCTCCAGACCCCAGAATGGCATAGATACAGCTCTCATCATGTGCCTGGAAAAGCCACAAACACTCAACACCAGCCCATGAAGGCAGCTGGGAGGGAGGCTGTATGATGCAAAGCCACAGGGGTGGAGCTGCCTAAGACCATGGGAACCCACCTCTTGTATCAGTGTGACCTGGATTGAGACATGAAGTCAAAGGAGATCATTTTGGAGCTTTAAATGTCCTGCTGGATTTTGGACTTGCATAGGGCCTGTAGCCCCTTTGTTCTGGCCAAATTCTCCCATTTGGAATGGTTGTATTTACCCAATGCCTGTACCCTGATTCTATCTAGGCAGTAAGTAGCTTGTTTTTTATTATACAGGCTCATAGGCAGAGGGACTTGCCTTGTGTTAGATAACACGTTGGACTTGGACTTTTAAGTTAAGGCTGAAATGAGTTAAGACTTTGGAGGACTGTTGAGAAGGCATGACTGGTTCTGAAATGTGAAAGGGACATGAGATTTGGGAGGGTCCGGGGTGGAATGATATTGTTTGGCTGTGTCCCCACTGAAATCTCATCTTGAATACCCATGTGTCACGGGACAGACCCAGTGGGAGGTAATTGACTCAGGCGAGCAGGTCTTTCCTGTGCTGTTCTTGTGATAGTGAATAAGTCTCATGAGATCACCAAGTTCCATAAGAGGGAGTTTCCCTGCACAAGCTCTCTCTTTGCCTGCTGCCATCCACGTAAGATGTGACTTGCTCCTCCTTGCCTTCCACCATGATTGTGAGGCTCCCCAGCCATGTGGAACTGTAAGTCCATTAAACCCTTTTACCTGGATTAATTACTCAGTCTCAGGTATGTCTTTATCAGCAGCATGGAAACAGACTAATACATCCAGTATGAGCTCTTGTCAGGGCTCTTAACTTAATTACATTTGCAAAGACACTTTCTCTAAATAAGGTCACATTTAGAGGTTTGAGGTAAGGATGTGAATATATTCCAGGAGCCACCATTCAATACACCATAAAGTAGGTGCATTTCTTTCAGAGCAGAGCAGGGTGCTAATGAAAGCTTTCCTTCTTCTGTTAGAAAACATCTGGGCTCCTGCACGCAGCCTTGATGAAGTGGCAGGAGTCCTTTCCCCTGCGGACTCCCCTGCTGGTTTTGATCTTTGTGCTCAGAACAACAGCTGCAGAGTGCTCAGTGAGCAGAGAAGGAGCACCATGAGTGCAGTACAACATTCAAAGGGTAGAGGCAGAACATGCAGACAGTATGGAGGAACACTTAGAGAGCAGGAAGGAGCACTCAGAGCAAGTAGGGAGCACTCTAAAAGCAAGATGGGGACACTCAGCAGGGAGCACTAGAGAGCAGGGAGGAGCACTCTGAACAGGGAAAAGCACTCTGAGAGCAGAGTGGGAGCACTTACAGGGCAGAGTGGGAGCACTCAGCTGGAGACTGGAGCATCCTGAAAGCAGGGCTATTTGTGAATGTTTGGCAATTGCCAGAGAGCTGAGAAATCTCAGAGACTGAAATGGCTGATGGCTCAGGAGTGTGCTCCTCGCCTGTGTCCAGGCCAGGAAGGGATCTTCTCATCACACCTGTGGAATCTGCAGGTAGGAAGGTTCAGGAGTTTGATGTGGAAGGACCTGGGCTAACAGATGGGGTCCTTCCACCTGTGATGGGCACGACTGGGGCATGGGGTTCTCAGGTCCTTGATGTCACACTCCACAGGTGCAAGGGGACCAGTGGGATGGTTAACTCTGCAGGAATCTTTATCTTTCATTTTATTTTATTAATTTATATTACTATTTTTTATTTTTTCAGTTGATATGAGGTCTCACTATGTTGCTACTCTCGAACTTCTGGACTCATGTGATCCTCCCACTTTGCCTTTGACCTCCCAAAGTGCTGGGATTACAGGCATGAGCAGCTGCACCCGGCCAACTCTGTAGGCATCTTGACTGTCACTGGGTATATCTCTTATGCTTCATGTGCACTTGAGACATTTCTTCTTAAAGCTAAGGTGGACAAATGTCTCTGATTTCTCTTTATCCCAGATTGAGAAGCTTATGAATGTAACAGACTCTTGGTGGGATCAGGGCTGGAGTTAGTGTCTATAACAGGACAAGTCGTGGGGAAAAGCTGGCTGCCTTCCAGCTGGATGTGTCTGTGTCTGCATTAGTTCCATCCCAGATCACAGTTACAGAGTTTAATGTTGATGATGAGCTGGGTATAGCAGAAGGGAGAGAATGATTTTCTTTGCAGCGGGAGGCTAAAGCTTCCAGCAACTCCCCCTTGGTGTCTCTTCTGCTTCGGGAGAACTGTGGTGGCTTGACCCAGACTTCTGGCTGGTAGGACTATTGTCCTGGTTGGAAAGACGTGTTTCTAGCTTCTTTGTTAGAAGCATTTTGTGGGGTTACCCACTTCAGGCAAGACCATGAGATGGATTCTGAGCATCAGGAACACAGACACTGCGTCCTTGTGCACAAGCTCACAACCATCCCCGCCTCCTCCTCCACCTCCTCCTCCTTCCTTGGCACGGTTACCCTCACCACGAGATGTTCCCTTGTGTGTGTCTTGTTTGGAAGTCAGCTAATCCCCACCTTCTTCTCCTGGAGCTGACACACATCTGGGCCATTTATCCACACGTCCACCCTGACAGCAGCTCCCCGGGGGGATGTGAGATGCAGTAATTGACGAGAAGTTGGGAAGAACATGAGGCTGTGTGTAGACCAAGTCTGGGTCTGAGCCTGCCACTGACCGATGTTGTGAGCTCGGCCAAGGCTGCACCAACTTTGGGCTTCTGTCTTCTCCTCTGTGTGCTGGGGCCATGTCAGTGGTCTCTGTGGTCCATCCAGCGAGAAGCTCCTGCAAGCCTTCTGTACTTGGCTCACTTCTGCAAGCACAGAACGAGCAGCCTTTCCTCTTTACACAACGGGTTGGATTTAGGATCTCCATGGGAGTCTCCTTTCTTAAATGTCATATGCCTTTTAGAGGTCAAGCTGTCCTCTACCTGGAATACCCTGCCCTCTGCCCACACCTGGCTAAATCTTCGTGAAGCTTCCCTTGGTTCCCCAGCCCGCAAACTCTATTATATGCTGCCTCCTGCAAAAAGGGCAATGTCTGGCTATAGGGAGCGCCTGTGAGTTCAGGCTGAATAAATGAAGGGGCGAATGCATGCATGAGTAAATGAATAAATTCAGTAAAGGATTTTGCTTCTGATAATTCCCCCACCTGAGCATTACCTATTGCACACCTGTAATGTGGCAGGCAAAGCTCTGGGCATGGAAGAGAACTTAGTGAATCAAATATTAGTGACCATTCATTCGAAGCCCCTGCCCCCTGGAGCTTCCATTGAGGGGCAGAACGCATTGAATAAATAACCTAACCACGTCCGTGATGCAGGATAGAGTCTAGAGAAAGATAAAGCAAGTCCCGGGAGGATTTAGCAGAAGATGTTTGTTTAGTAGATGAGTGATTTATATTTGCACATTTCTAGATTTAAAATGCTTCTTGTTTCTGAAAAGGTGATGGTGGTCAGGATTATGTTGGGAGATTGGAGAATGGTTGAAGCCATCTGGAAAGACGGTCTGGAAGAGGTTGGCTGGAAGAGAAAGGAAGCTGTATTTTCAACATCAGGACAAAGTTGCTGGCTGAGTTCTGGGCTGACCGTCACCTTAGGCCCGGTAGACTGGAATCCTATGTCCACCTGCCCATATTACCATCTCCTGACATGCCCTAAAACAGAGTGAACAGCTACCAAATAACGCAAGACTGCATGTAGCCCCTGGTGAGCTGAGTTAAAGGAACACCAGAATGTTCCAGAAGCTCTTTTTCTGATAGCAGCTCCAAACTTCTGGCCGAAGCCTCCTTAACCTTGCTTCAGGGTCAGAATGTTCTCAAAGAGTGGTCAATTTTTTAAACCTTCTTTTTTTAATTACCCCAGTCATCGGCAATGAGGAACTCTAGAATGTTCTGACAACTCTTACAGTGCTTTGATTAATTGGACATTTTTAACCACTCTGCATCTCAGCTGATCTGCAGATAGAGGAGGCTGAGAATTTAAAGGGAGAGGAAAATGTAATTGGACTAGTTTCCTTCCTGGAGAGCTGGAGAAGTGGAAGTCATTTTTTATCACTGAAGGGCCCTGTTTTTTTCAATACAGAAAAGCACAATAAACTTTATATAAAAGTGAACAGATGACCAAATAAACAGAGTTTATGGAGGTAGGAGCTGGTGGGGATGAGGTCTGGGAGAGTTTACTGTGCAGTCGTGGGGCCTGAAGACAGGTTTGAAAGACATCTCAATTCATCTCCCTCTGAGTCATTGGAGCCCAGGAGCACAGAGCTTCAGGGGTCTTGCTCGGCCCCTGAAGGGGGACTGGCACCTGGGAGGACTGGCACCTGGGAGATGGCCCTGCCAGAAACATTTTCAAGAAGGATCCCTTGCACATTCATACAGACACATTCACATTTACACACACACACACTGCTTTCTGGGCACAAGCTAAGAAATACAGGCAGAAGTCCAAGTCTGCAGCCAGGTGCACTCCCCCAGGACTGGGTGCAGAAGGATCTCGTCTAGGTCACGTTTTCCTGCTTTGCAATGAATATAATTACAGCCCTGGGTCGTATGAACTGGACCCTCCCTTCCACACTTATCCTTTCACTTTGGCTGGAGTAGCAGAGGAGACTTAGCCACAGCCAAGGAGATGGGTTCTTGTCCCTGTGGACCCTTCATTTCCTCAGGAGGGACCCCCAGAGCTAATGCGTGTGTGCAGTGCAGCCTCGCCTGCGGCTTCTGGACACCTCCAGAGAGAATGCGGGCTCGGAGCCTCACAACCTGGACTCAGACCTGGGCTCCCTCCCCTTGCTGCATAGAGGATCATGAGATAATACACAGGATGCCCTTGCAAATTAGAATTCCAGGGAAATGAAGAATAAAATCTTGGCTCTCATGCAATATTGGGGATATACTTATACTAAATATTATTCATCATTGGTCTGAAATTCAAATGTAACTGGACTTCCTGTATTTTTATCAGGTAAATCTGTCAGCTCTATACCCATGGGACCTTGGGTGGATGCAGCTCTAAAAAAAAAAAAAAAATTCTGTGCCTGTTTCCCATCTTTTCAAAGGGGGAGAATAACAACAAAAGAGCTGACCCCATGTGGCCCATGTGAGGAGTGCACAAAGGAAGAAGCACTAGGCAGTGTGAGGTGTGACCACTTATTCATTCCATCGATAACCTTGTGGAGTTCATTTCCTCTGTACCAGGCCCTGAGTCAGGCTGGGGAGGAGCAATACCAAACATGGCAGATACGGGCTCTGCCTCCTGGACCTTTGCTGTTGGTGGGATGAGTCCAAAGAGGAGCTCTGCAGGTGGCTGGCCAGGCCGTTTGTTCCTCTGCAGGAGTTCTCTGTTCTTTGAGGAGTCTTTGCAGGGACGGTAAGCATAAAGTCCACGGGAGGTGAACCTGCCTTGATGGTGTCAGCCCAGCAGGTCTGATGAGCACGTGCTTTGCAGCCCAGGCTCCCCCTCATCTCTGGGCATTTGGACCACCCCATCTGAGTGTCCTGTGCCCGAGCCCCAGCTGCTGTCCTGAGATGCTGGCTGAGACGGCCACCCACCCACCATGAGTGTTGGTGGGACTCTTGGCTGACCTGGCTAAGCTCGGCTGGCTAGGGAAGGAGGCGGGGGAAGGGCTCCTAGAAGGAAGTAGAGTTGCCTGCTTTTCCAGCAGTGGCCAGCCTCCACAGACACAGCCCTGGCTGACCCTTAACAGCTGTTCTCCTTCCTGTCCCATGAGTATAAGACACCAGGATTTAGCTGAGTCCCAGGGGTGGGCAGACTGGCTGGCCCAGGGAAGTGCAGAGGAGTGGGTCCAGGAAAAGGACGGTTATAGGTCTGGCTGGGGACCCCTGTGGGGTGTGCAGGGCACCAGTCAGCGGCCTGTGGCCAAGCAGGGCAGTGCTGGATTTCTATCTCCAGGAACAAGAGTGAGAGCAGAGAGCAGAGCTGGAGTATGAGCGGGGTGAGCAGAAACTCCCCTCCCTGGTAGAAAGATCACACATGCAAAACAGTCATCCAACGTTAAGGGCTTCCTGGATCTCCAGACCCACTCAGGGATCTTGGCATTTACAGCCATCAGTTAAGCTTGGAGAACCAAACTCAGTCATTTCAGCCCAGAGTGCAGGAGCAGGCTGAAAACAGGTGGTAAAAACAATAAAATCACTGGGAACCGTGCAAGGTCAGTGCAGCTGCATTTGCCCTGCATGTACCGGGCCTCTGCAGGCCGGAGGGCCCACACCCAGTGACCGTGTCCTCTGAGAGCTTCCTGACTGCTCAGGTAGATGCCAGAGCAGCTCCGGTGAAGGGGTCTGTGTGCCCTTTTTCGCAGATGCACGTGGGTGCGGTGTTGGGGTTGCAGGGAAATCCATGTTTTCCTGGCAGCTTCTTTCTGTTCCATGTTCAAGAATATTTGTCTCTGGTCCTGGTCCTGCATTAATGAACTCTGACATGTTGCTGTCAGTAGAGTGAAATCCCAACAGAGGAATCCCAAGCCACTCGCCCCCCCGCCACACCCCCTGCCAACTTCGGGCTCTCGGCAGCGATCACAGTATATTAAGGGGAGGCTCATCTCTTTTAGTCCGAGTTTTTATTTGACATGTTGCTATATTAATGTCAAGAAGTCTACTTTAGCAAGTCCCTTTACAATGCAGCCTCAGGAGCTGCATTACTGACAGAGATTGGAGCTTCAGGATGTGCCGCTGAAAAAATAGTCTCTGAGTTTCATTTTGAATGGTGAGAATCTGAATGAACAATCCCCATGTAATTGTCTGATGGGAAATATATTGTCTCCCAATATCACTTTCATTGATTCCCTTTCGTATTTGTATGAAAACTGAAAAGCTAGCAATAACCTCAGCCTGTTATTGGACTTGCGGGTGTGGGAGGGAACTGCAGCCTGGGAAGGGAGCAGGAACCATTCAGGGAAGAAAAGAGAGAGTGCATGTGGGGCCCCGGAGATGTTCTGTCTTCCTTCGCACAGAATCACCAGCGATGGCAGTTTTGCAAAAGGGGCAAGCCGTGAAATTAACATGGCATTATCTTCATGTCTGCTCTCTTCGTGTTGGGTAAATAATGCTCAAATGACAGGACAGCCTGTGACCTTGGGTATCAACACAATCTCTGCTAGCTGGTGTCTGCTTTTGCCTTCATAACACCTGCGGGGAGAGGAGAGAAGGCAGGAATGGGCAGAAAATACCCTGAGACATCATCAGCAGGTGTTGGGTGATGTTGGGGACCTGCGTCAGGCGCGTTAGACCCCTAGTGAGTTTTATTCACACAGAATCCAAAACTCTGTATTCCAACACGTGTTTGCTGAGCATCTAGTTGCACTCTGACCTCACACTAGGAACACTGGAAGGTACAAAACTCGGACGCCTCAGCCCCCACTTCTTCAGAGCTGCGGTATGAATACATACCATCTACAATGAGAATCCGGCAGTGCCGTGGCTGGCCTCCAAGAAGGCCCCCAATGGGCCAATAACTCCCCTCACCTGGCGTTCACCACTGTGTGCAGTCTCCTCTCCGACAGCTCCAGGTTGGCGTGTGAGACCGCAGTGCACAACAGACCAATCCAAAGTAAGGTTGAACGAACGGCCATTTCTCTCTGGGGCGCCTTGCCTTCTGGCTGCCTCTCCTTCTTGGGGTTCGGCTGTCACAGGAAGAAGTCTAGGCGATGCTGCTGGAGAGACCACCTGAAGAAGAGAGACCCAGGAGGGTGAGAGGCTGGGGTGAGAGGCCGCCTGGAAGGGGTGGAAGCACAACACCACCTGCCAGCCCTTTGAGCCAGCCTTCTTCCCAGCAGGTAAATTTGGGGTGATTTGTTATGCAGAACAGAGAGTGGAGAGTCAAGTGGGGGTCAGATGCCTTTGAGGGAGGGTGGTAAAAGCTTTGTGGGTAGGGGGCCTCAGGGAGATGAAGGTAGGAGGCAAGAGGGATGAGGAGACCATGGTGTCCAGGTTGTATGCAAGGAGGGATGGGCACCTTTAACAGAGAGAGGAAGCTCCAGAGAAGACGTGGGTTTCAGGGAAAGGAATGAGGCCACAAACCTGCAGATTCTGAAACAGGACTGCTGCCGCAGTGAGGGGATTAGGGTACCTGCACTTCCCTTTTCTCTGTTCCCAACTCTGACTCTCCAGGAGAAGACACGCTGGCTCTACATTTGCCGAAACCTTCACCAGGCTTTAGCCCCTGGCTGACTTGGGTTTGGGTTTCCACCTGTCTCCAACCACTCCTGGGAAGCTGCTGTGGCCAGAATCACCACTGTCCCCAGGTGACCACCTCCACCCTGTGCTCCAGGACGCACCTGCGGCTCGACCTCAGCAGACCCCCTGTCCCTCTTGTTCTCCCTCCTCCTGTCCCAGAACTGGTCTCTTTTCTCTCCACATTCAGATAATTTCAGACACCCTCAGGTGAAGGTGACCAAAGTTGGATACTCACTCTGTGTGATTATTTCAGAGGAAATTAAAAGAATGGCTGGGTGTTTGGATTCTAGCCGTTTTAATGACCTCCCAGTCAGGAAGTGACTGGCTGCCAGCGCTTGCCTTTGCATTCCTCGTGACCACTCACAGTTATGCAATCCCGCATCTGTCCTTTCTGCACCTAGTGACAGGTGCCTGGGTAATGGTGGCCCTGCCTTAGCCTTGCCGAGGCCCAACGCAGGGGGCTTGGTGCCTCCCGGTCTGACCTCATCTGCTTGTCCAGCTTGCATGTGGTTCCCAGTACCCCCTGCTCAGCCCTCCCTGCTGTGTTACTTCCCCTCTTCCCCCCACTCCCAGGAGCTTCTGATCCTCTTTGGTTCCAGACCATTTTTTCCTTCCCTGAATGGATGGCCCCTTGCTATACACTGACTATAGCTGTTTCTTCAGATACAAAGGTCCTCCCGCTTTTCAAGGAATGTTCTGCATTTGGTACTGAAGTCATGGGTGTGCCAACTAGTCTCGATATCAACGCCCTCACCATTTTTCAGGGGTCTTACTGCTTCTGGTGACATCCCTTTCTTATGCCTTGATTCTGTTTTAGGCCAGTTTCAAGCAGAGCAATTCTGTTATCTGGTCCCTTCCCTCCGTCCCTGTTCTCCTCTTCCCTTCTCTCTCTCCTCCTCCTCTGTGTTAATGAGAGCTTCCCCCCTTCCTCCCCTCTCTCCCTCTCTTCCACTGTCTCCCTCCCCCGCTTCCTCTCTCTCTTTCCCTCTCTCTCCCTCTCCCTCCTTCCCTTCTTCCATTTTCGTGTTTCGCTCTCCCTGCCTCTCTCTCTCCCTTCCTCCCTTCTCTCTCTCTTTCTTTCTCTCTCCCATCTGTGTTAATAAGAGCTGGAAGCCGACATATGAAGCGTGACATTATGAGTGTCCACCCTCAGGCACAGAGCAGGAGGCTGTCTCCCATCCCTACCAGCCCCAGGAGGTGCAGCTTTCCCCACACTGTGGAAACCTGCAGAACAAGCCTGGACTGTCTGAGGCTTGCACAGCACTCCGTCAGGACCTGCTGAAAACCTGCTTACTTATAAAGCAATTTGCTCCTGTGGGCTGGTTTGAGATTAAAATGGTAATTATCTTGCAAATGACTGTAACTGTCTTTCAGAACTGTGGCAATGTTTGAGACGTGACTAACTGCAGTCTGCAGGATAATGGGCTTAATAAGCGGTATCTTCAGCGTATTGTCAGGGAACAGAACCTATTAGTTGGGGACGGGACAATACTGTAATTTCAGCGAGATCGAGTCCATTCTTCTCCCCAGCCGTGGTCCCCCACCCCCCTTCAGTGACACACGCTCATCATTTTTTTCTTAATAGGACATTTTTCCTTAGGATAATTTGCAAATTGCTAATCTGTTACCACCTCTCATTTCTTTCCTTCTTAAAGTTTTACTTTCCTTGGTTACCTGGCACAAATGCAAGAGAATAACCTTATTTGCTGCCGACGGGCAGGGGGCCGTGGTAACAACCCACAGCAGAGGCACACCCTGAGAGGCACGGTGTGGACCGGAGCCACACTCAGGATATCAGGTAGGAGAGACCGAAGACCCTCCTTTCTCTTTCCTCTCTGGAGAATAAGAGTTTTAACCAACTGTTTTGCTTCATGCTGGAGGCAAAGATTCCTTCCACACACAATGCTGGGGAGGTCCAGGGGACTCAGGGCTCTGGTGGTCTGGTCCTCAGCCTGAAGAGGAATCTGGGAAAGGCTCGGGGTCCCAGGCCCCTGCACAGGGCGGTGGGAGCTTTGGGGCAGAGCAGGACTCAGGGATTGGAGCCCGCAGGTTGGGACTGGGAAAGGTGGGTGCGTTGTCAGGGTCAGGGCTTGGGGCTCTCTTTTCTAGGCTTGGCCTTAGTTCAGCCAGCACCTCCAGAAGCTGTTGAGACAAGGAAGGGCCTGAAATACCTTGACATGTGGCCGTGATTCCAATGACCTCTATATCTAGATGACAGGTGAGTGGTTTTCACTCAGCTGCATCTCCTTCAGTCCTCATCTGTTAAAGGGGACAAGGACACATGGGACCAGTAGGCTGAGCATCTTATCCAGCAGGGACCAGCCAGCTCACCAGCAGCAAGTGGGGGTCTGCTGCCTCTGCCTGCTCTCTCGGCCCTGTGTTCAGTGAACTGCACGAACCTGACATCCCAGAGAGACAGTCTGAGCTGGGGTGGACGGGTGCATGTCCTGTGACCAGATGCAGCCATTGGTATGTTCCCTGAATTTAGTGTGTGACCATGGAGGGGAGTGCAAGGGACATTTGGAATACGCTAGAACCAGGATGGGAGAGGGGAACAGAGAAAGCACCAGTAAATCCAGTGGGAGGGCAGGGGTCCAGGGTGTGCTCATGTTCCTCAAAAGTTGAACATGGAGTTACCGGACAATCCAGCCATTCCACTTTTGAGAAGCACCTGTAAGAACGGAAAGCAAGGACTCAGAGACATGTCAGCCCACATTCACAGCAGTACCACTCAGAACAGCCCAGAGGTGGAAGCAACCCAGCTGTCCATAAAAGGCTGGATGGAGAAGCAAAATGTGGTCTCTCCATACCGTAAAATAGAGTGCTCTTCAGTCACAGAACCAATGACGTGCTAACACCTGTTAAAACATGGACAAACCTCGAAAAGCTGCCGCCAACTGAAAGCAGTCAAACGGAAACGTTCACATACTGCATGATTTCACTTACATGCAGAAGAGGTAAAGCCACAGAGACAAAAGCAGGTTGGTGGTCATGGGGGCTGGGAGTTGGGAGTGACTGCTTAGTGGGGGCATGGTTTTCTTTTGGGATAACACTGACATCGTAGAACAAGACGGAATTGGCCTGGTGCAGTGACTCATGACTGTAATCCCAGCACTCTGGGAGGCCAAGGTGGGTGGACCACCTGAGGTCAGGAGTTCGAGACCAGCCTGGCCAACATGGTGAGATCCTGTCTCTATTAAAAATACAAAAATTAGTTGGGCTTGGTGGAACATGACTGTGATCCCAGCTACTTGGGAGGCTGAGGCAGGAGAATTGCTTGAACCCGGGAGGCGGGGTTTGCAGTGAGCCAAGATTGTGCCATTGAACTCCACACTCCAGCCTGGGCGACAGAGAGAGATTCTGTCTCAAAAGAAGAAGATGATGACAGAGTTGATGGTTATGTAACACAAAGAATGCACAACATGCCAGCAAATCATGTTTTAAAACGGTTCATTGTACATCTTATTTGTACATCACTGTACATTTTATTTGAGGAGTGTCTGTTCATGTCTTTTGGCTACTTTTTAATGAGATTATTTGTCTTTTGCTTGTTGATTTGTTTATGTTCCTTATAGATTCTGAATGCTAGACTTTTGCCTAAAAGCGGGAAGGGAAGGAGAGGGGAAGTACCAGCTCACTTCCTGGGTGATGGGATCCATTCTACCCCCAACCTCAGCACCGCACAATATACCCATGTAACCAAACTGCACGTGTACCCCCAAATCTAAAATAAAGGCCGAACTTATAATATATATAGGTTCCTTGTTAATTTTGTGTTATGTGATGTTTACTTCGATTTGAACACATAAAGTACAACAGGAAGCTATGCAGTTCCATGCGAAAGCCGTCTCTCCATTTCCGGGCTGGGTTGGCTCTGGGACTGGGCACCACAAAAACATAAAACTTATCAGGGTCGTAGATAAAAACGCTGCCTAGCCTCCAGTTCTGAAGTCTCATGCTGCAAAAGACGCTGCCATTTCCCACCCTGTGCTGTCTGTGCTGATGGGGAGGAGAGGACAGAGTGCTGGGTAAGGTGGGCGCAGCTGTGGAGAAGTGGAAGACACTCTAGGTGGCCGAGGTTTGGTCCTAAATAAATGTCTAGTCTGATTTTTTATCCCAACACATTGGATATGGTGTACACAGAGCAGCTGCCTCGTTCAGAGCCCACGACTCTTCGTTTTGCAAAGCAGATGCCTGTTTTGGTCCCGATGCTGAGGACCTAGCCTGAGCTGGGCCAGGCAGAACAGTACTTGGGATTCTCTTGCGGTCCCACCGGTGCCCCATGTCATCCCTCCTTAAGCTTCCCCAGCACGAGGATTTGTGCTTGGTTTATCTCATGTGCTAAATTCCAGAGCGGGGAACTTCTTCCTTCGGTAGAAGCTATTCAGCCTGTCAGTGCTTTCATGTCTTTTGAATCCTTTGTGGCCACGAGTCAAATAGAAGCTTTTTACATCTAAGCTTGAAACATCCTTGTTCCCGTTTCCTTTCACTTAAAGGATTTCTCCCCCGTGTGATGATCACAAATCACTTCTGAATGGTGCTTTACCATTCAGCGCTCGGGCATTCATTAAAAAGCAGACACATACATACCCATTTACATGCGGCTGTTTTTAAACACCAGACGTATGTCCGAGGATATTTATATACACGTATACAGTATTCACTGGCACACGCCTTGTCTCCCACTTCCATTAATGAAATTATCCTTACAGAATTATCATCACCAAACAGTTGCCTTTCCAGCACCCTGTGACTCATTGCAATTTCTGCCATTTTCCATCACAATGACTACCGGCAATTACTCAGGCTCAGTAATTCAATGCCCAGCTTCCTGCCTACAGAGAGTGTTAGAATAAGATGCATTTATTTTTTTTACAGCTGGAAGAATGTTAATGGATGTCAATAGGTTGCAGGAGAGGGAGCCAGTGCCTGGGAGAAGCAGCCATGTGGATCTCTATCTATCCCTGCAGCACTTGCAATAAAAACTTTCTCAACTTTCCTGTTGCTTGAACAGCAATTACTAAAACATTCTACTTGGGAAGATGCATTAATTAGATGCTTTCTAGAGATTTCAGGTTTATCAACCCAAATGTCTGTAGAAGTTCCTCAGAGGGGACGAGTAAATGCTTATGGAGCGTGGGTCTCTGCTGTAGCCCCGGTGCCAGCCTTCTCTGGTTCTACAGCTAGGCTGGGCCTTAGCCCTAATCCTCGGGTGGGAAGCTGGTGGGCTACTCTTCCCTTGGGAGGGGCTGTACCAGCCCTGCGCGCTTACATCGAAACTCACGGCCAGGGTGAGGACTGTTGTTTATTCTCTGAGGACTGTTGTTTATTCTCTAAACATGCCCCAAACCTTGCTCTGTGGAGGCAGGATAGAGGCTGCAAGGAGAATGACGTGTTACCAGTTGGTAGAGACGATAACCCGACAATTAACTGCGGTCCTCGCCCTTTTCTCTCCCAGCCAGCCTTGGGGTACGACCTAGGGCCAGTCTGCTAAGTTCTGTGTGTCAACTTCCTTGCTTGTAAAATCGGGGTGATAATCGTACCCCTCACTTCATAAGGTGGTTTTGAAAATTCACAGAGATCATACACTTTATAAATATTTATAAGTACAGCGTAAGTATTTATAAATACAAAGTCTCATACACAGCAAGGGCTCCAGAAAGCCAACTGTTACGACTGTGATCCTCAGTTCTATGAGAACGTCAGCTGTGGGGAAACAGGAAGCACGTCTGTTCCATCCATTGTGACATCCCTGGGCTTTGAGTGAAGTCTGGTGTTAATTGGGAACTCTGTCCATTTTTGCTGATGGATTAAGTATCCTTGTTATCAGCATTGCAGCTGTCATTATCCTGTTGCTCCTGGTCTCACGGTGGAATTAGATGAGGGCCGTAGGATATACCCAGGTGAGAGCCGTAGGATATACCCAGGTGAGGGCCAGGGGTGTGGGGGAGTGAAGGTCTTCCTGCCAAGCATCCGGGACAGGTTCACATGGGCTTCCGGGGGGTGGGGGGGAATGACATGGCTGCTGCCCTGGCTCATGTTTACAAACACTTATTACACTCTTGGCACCGCTTCTTTTGTTAAAGGCACTTGTAGCTCTTGACCTCCAGCCCTGCTCATGTAGGAAGCTGGATTCCCATAGCATTGAAGGAATGCAAGCCAGGGCCTCTGACCTTGCTGCCAACACCTGGACATCCTGTCCAGATCCCACCTCTGAACAGGACTTGGAAAGAGACTTGCAGCCCCCAGACTTGGCTGCCCCCAGCCCACCCCTCCAGCTGGGGAAGGCCTTCCTCACATGTCCACGCCTCACCATGCTAAATGTGGCTCTTCCACTTCACCTTACCTTCTCCAGTTGCCAGGCCCCTGTTTTAGAGATGCGATTGCGTTTCTGGAGTGGGGCTCTGGCTTGAAGAGAAACCCCACTCAAGCCAGACGGTCACTTCCAGCCAGGATGAAAGCAGCATCTGCCAAGGCGGCCTCCCCATGCACGGCAGGGATGATTGCTAGCAATGTGCTGTCGTCAGCAGTTTGCGCAGGAAGTGGGTGAGGTTACAGGAGTCAGCAGCTTCTGTCCGTGGTCTGGGAGGCAGCCCGGTCCCTCTCCATGCCACAGATAATGTAGATGGATGAAAATGGGCTGAGGACCTGGCGCAGCGCCAAGGCTGGCCCTCTGGGCGAGAGACCAAGCCCTGTTTTCCTTTCTGCTCACCCTGATGCTGAAACCTAGGGCTGAGATTGCTTTGGGTCTGTCACTCTCACTTCTCTGCACTTTTGGAGTGGCAGGTGGGAGACAGCCTGGCAGCTGGATCCAGTTTGTGGAGGGGGTAAGAAGGGAGGGCAGGCGCTGGGTTGGCACCCTTGTGCTGCCTCACAGGAGTTCTGAGCTCCCTCCATATGGCCTGGGCTCTGATGACCAGTCCTGACCTTGGACCCGGAGTGGGGATGCCCAGAGCTGATGTGGTGCTGGGTGTTGGAATAACAAGGTTCTGTGAGTTTTCAAGGGCTGCCTTACAAAGTAGCACAAATGGCGGGGTTGTGAGGGGGTGGTGAGCCAACACTTTATTGCTCACTGTTCTAAAGGCCGGAAGTCCAAGATCGAGGTGTGGGCAGGGAGCAGTTTCTTCTGAGGCTGTGAGGCAGGCTCCGTTCCAAGCCTCTTTCCAGCTCGGGTGGTCCCTGGCAGTCCTTGGTGTTCCTGGGTTGTGGGTGCATTGCTGTAATCTCTGCCTGATGTTCACATGCTGTTCTCCCGGTGTAAGTTTGTCTGTGTCTAAATATCCGCTTTCTATAAAGACACTGGTCATATTGAGGAAGGAGACCCTTAATCACCCTTAAGCATCTAAGATCACCTCACCCTTGACTTCTACATGGCATTTCAATAGGAGAAGTAAAGGCTGGCAGACTGGGTGCCACCCTTCATCACCCTCCTGTAGATCGCAGGCATGGTATGGAGGAATCTTCCCGGAAGGCACTGTTTGTGCCTAAACATGATCAAAGCCCCCACCTAAGTCACGTACCGCATGCCTACTTCATGGATTAAGACCCTTTCACATGTAATTTCTAGAGTTGTAAGCCTTCAAAAAGGCAGGGATTACTACGCAGCCATAAAAAAACGATGAGATCGTGTCCTTTGTGGGGACTTGGATGAATCTGGAAACTATTATTCTCACCAAACTGATACAAGAACAGAAAGCCAAACACCGTATGTTCTCACTCATAGGTGGGTGTTGATCAACAAGAACACGTAGACTCAGGGAGAGGAGCATCACACACTGGGGGCAGTTGTGGGGGTAGGGGAGAGACAGCAGGGGGTGGGGAGGGATAAAATGGGGAGAAATGCCAGATATAGTATGCACCTAAAGTAAAATAAATAAATTAAAAAATAAAAAAGGCAGGGATTTTCTCTGTTAGGGGAGCTTGGCTGTTACACAACTATGTCGCCGCTGCTCCTGGCCAAGTAAATCACCCCTTCCTTCCCAGTTCGGGAGGTTTGTTTTGTGACCTTTCCTGCTACAATATTGGATCAGAGCTCAACCAATTCCAGGACAACTTCATTTTAACTAATCACATTGCAGTGACTCTTATTTCCAAAGAAAGTCACGTTTTGAAGTACTGGGAGTTAGGACCCCGACATATGATTCCCCACCCCCCCAACCCCCAGGGGTCACAGTTCAATCTGCACCAGTGGCTGCCTCATTCTATTAACCTTGAGCCCACCAGGCTGACCCCAGGAAGCAGAACCCCAAATGCTTCATCTCTTATGTTTTGAATCAAGCAGCATATCTGGTGCTGGGTGGCTCCTAAGGGGTAACACAGCTCCATTCTTTCTTTGGAAGGATGTTTCCTGAGCCGGGGATGGTTGCGAGCTAGAGTCCAAAAGAAACAGAATAAGCAGGACCTGAGCTCTCCTGCAGCTTATGGTCATGCGGGGAAGACACAGAGCCCAAGGGGAAGATAGAAAAGCAAAGGAATGATTCATTGTATGAATGAAGGAAACAGAGGTGGCAAAAGAGGAAACTGCTGGGGGTGGGAGCTGCTTTGGATAGGGCTAGAGGGGAAGGCCATCAGAGAAGGCACCTTACTGCAGAGGCTTGGAAGACAATGCCAAGAACAGCGATGAAGTGGCTGGTGGTGAAGCAGGAAAGGCTGGGAAACAAACCTCTCAACACCAAACTGGGAAGGAAAGGGTGATTTATTTGGCTGGGAGCTGCAGCAGCATAGATGTCTAACAACCAAGCTTCCCAGCAAAGAAAATCCCTGCCCTTTTAAAGGCTTACAACTCTAGAAATTACCTGTGAAAGGGTCTTGATCCATGAAGTAGGCATGGGGTACGTGACTTAGGTGAGGGGTTTGATCGTGTTTAGGCACAAACAATGCCTTCCAGAAAGATTCCTCCATACCATGCCTGCGATCTACAGGAGTGCGATTAAGGGCGGTGCCCAGTCTGCCAGGCTTCACTTCTCCTATTGAAATGCCGTGTAGAAGTCTAGGAGGAAGGGCTCTTAGAAGCTTAAGACGATTAAGGGTCTCCTTCCTCAGTGGAAGATGGTCCAGGCTGAAAGAGGAGCATCTGTGGGAGGCGGCGCCAATGAATTCATGGGTTGAGGAACGAGGGACATGCCAGAGTGTCTAGATCACAGAAAAAGCAGCAGGAGACAAGGTTGGTGAGCTGGGCAGGAACAAGTTCACACAGAGCTTTGGAGTCTGGAGTTTTGGTTTAAGAGCAAAGTGCAGCCTTTGAAGACTGGGTGAATACTGAGACCATCCAGCCCTCGTGGACTTTTCTGCCCCCTGGTCAGATCAGGCCATATGGTAGACACACCTATATGGACCTGCCCAGCTGTGGTCAGCCTGTCTTTTTCCTCTACTGCAACTTCATGTTATCTCCCTTCTTTGCAATGAGTTTAAACAGTGGGATGAAGAGCCCCGAAAACGCTCTTCTGTGGGCTGCTGAATTCACCTATGGAGCAGCCATTCACAGTGTGAGTTTTCTGTGTTTGCCGAGACCCTGAACATCCAAAGCCTGAGGGGCTGCCAGTCCCAGGCGATAGCATCCAGGAAACCTGCAGCTGCTCCTCCCACTGTGCCTGCTGTGCAAGGATGTCCTTTCTCTGACCTCAGGTGGGCTTTCTATGGATGTGGGAAATAGGGAAATGAGAGTGGCCACTATTCACACCTCTGGGTTCTTGGACCGGCCACTCTTTGTGCTCCTGGGACCTGCCTCTAAGACCCACTTGCTGGGCATCCACCTACACCAGGAACAAGAATGAGAACCAAGGATGCAGGGGTTCCTCTGGGAATCCTCCATGGTAAGGAAGCATGCATTTCAGTGATGGAAGCTCACCAAGGAGACCAGGACTCCCCCAGAGAAATATTCCCAATGGTGTTGGGGGAAGAGAAAAATTCAGTGAAAATTAGGTAACAAGTCCCACAGTAGAGAAAGGGCCACATGAAGCAGGAGCAGTGGTCACCGGGCCCCACTGCCATCCTGTCCACATGCTCCTCTGCACCCTCAAGGGGCTAGCTTGGAGCTGGGTTTCCTGGAACCCCCTCCTCCATTGTCCTGGATTAGCATCTGTCCAGGAGAAACACCACATGAGATGCAGGAGGCTCTGTCCTCAGCAGTAGCTGCTGGCAGACAGTGAATGTGAGGTCTGCAGAGGCCCTCCACAAACCACCCATGTCCCTGCTGCAGGAAGCCAAGAGGGACGGTGGTCTTACCTGCTCTTTCCCCCCTCAGCCCCTGCAACAGTTATTTTAGCCCCTGATTTCCGGCATTAAAATCCTCCTGCTCGATTACCTAGCATGGCTTCTCTGTTTTCTTGACTGACCCTGTGCAGATGTAGCTAAGTCATAGAAACCTACTCCATGGAATATTATGAAATCATTCGAAATAAAGTTGCCAAGGATGCTAGAACAGCATGTAACATGCCCACAGCACGATATTAAGTGAAACATGCTTTAGAATCCTACCAGCATTATGATTTCTAGTACGTTAAAACAAAGCTACTCATGCCAAAAAGATGAAAGATGAGGAAGTAAGTAGATCCACATGTTAATGGTGGAGTTATAGTGAATATCTGTTTTCTATTCTGTAACCTACTTTTCTGCTGGTGAGAAACTTTAGTCAATGCACAATTGTTGCTTAAATAAGGAAAAAACAAGCTGTGTTAAGCAAAGGAAGAACTTGGGTGCAGAGTCCCCCACCGACTCTTATTTTAGCCGCTCACTTCTCATTCCCAACACTGCCGGAATGTTCTGCGTGAAGTTAAGTGGGTGCAAAGAGGGAAGGGACAAGCTGTCGGGAGCGTGTCTGCCCAAGGAGGGAGGAGACTGAGTTGCTCCGGCCAAGAACACAACCCCGAGGCTGGGAGCTGCTCTATGAGGCTCTGACTTTCAGACTTTTCACAAGGTGCTTGATGTTTTGGGGGAATGTGTGAGAGGAGAGTGTGGCCAAATGACATGAAAAGGACAAGGCGCCAGGAAGATGAGACGATGAGTCCCCGAGAAATGGCAGAAGGGGAAGGGTCAGGTGGGTTCTTCCTGGGCCTGGATCATGTCATGAACTTGGATCAGAGAATCAAAGGCTGGATTTCAGCAGTGCCTCCTGGAGCTTGTGGTCACTGAGCATGAGTGTGGAGACGCCTCAGTGCATATGAGTGCATATGCCCAGCCAGCCCTGGGTGTGCTGTGGACCAGCCTGGCACCAGGTAAATGAGGGGGGGCAGGATCCCTGCCGAGGCAGGCCCTGGAGGACGAACCCCAGTGGGCTTCCTGCTCAGGCAGGTGAGTCCTCACTGGGCAGCACCCAGTCAGTGAGCTGCGCAGCGTCCAGTTCTAACTCCATAAGAGTCAAGATCTGTGGTTTACAGCTGGGCGCGGTGGCTCAAGCCTGTAATCCCAGCACTTTGGGAATCGAAGGAGGGTGGATCATGAGGTCAAGAGATTGAGACCATCCTGGTCAACATGGTGAAACCTTGTCTCTACCAAAAAAAAAAAAAAAAAACAAACACAAAAGTTAGCTGAGTGTGGTGGCACGTGCCTGTGGTCCCAGCTACTCAGGAGGCTGAGGCAGGAGAATCGCTTGAACCCAGGAGGCAGAGGTTGCGGTGAGCCAAGATCACAGCACTGCACTGCAGCCTGGTGACAGAGTAAGACTCAATCTAAAATAAATAAATAAATAAATAAACCTGTGGTTTGCACTGGGAAGGTCCTGGACCGTATTTCTACTCTGTATTGTAAGCAAGATTTGCAGGTGTCTCTCTGTGGCAGAGACCACAAAAATGCATGTCCTCTCTCTCCCCTTCCCTGGTGCTGAATTGGCCCTGGGATGTAGCTACCTCCTCTGAAGATACTCTCCTTAGGTCTCCTTGCATCCCTTGTGCCTGGGAAACCCATTCTTTTCTTTTTTTATTTTATTCATTTAATTAATTTATTTATTTTATTATAGTTTAGGTTCTGGGGTTCATGTGCAGGTCTTGCAGGATTGTTGCATAGGTGCACGCATGCCATGGTAGTTTGCTGTCTCCATCCCCCTGGCACCTACATCAGGTATTTCTCCCAATATTGTCCCTCCCCAACATCCCCACCCCCACTATCCTTCCCCTAGCCCCCATCCCCCAACAGACCCCAGTGTGTGATGTTCCCCTCCCTGTGTCCATGTGTTTTCATTGTTCAACATCCACCTATGAGTGAGAACATGCGGTGTTTGGTTTTCTGTTCTTGTGTCAGTTTGCTAAGAATGATGGTTTCCAGATTCATCCATACCCTAAAGATTATAAATCGTTCTATTATAAAGACACATGCATACATATGTTCATTGTGACAGTGTTTACAACAGCAAAGACCTGGAACCAACCCAAATGCCCATCAGTGATAGACTGGATAAAGAAAATGTGGCACATATACACCATGGAATACTATGCAGCCATAAAAAAGGATGAGTTCATGTCCTTTGTAGGGAAACTCATTCTTATCGGTTGACCCTGAGTAGGATGTTTCTCTCTTCCAGGTCAGGGCTTTTCAAAACAGCATTGGACTTTTCCCCTCTCCTTGTTCTCCCCCAGGCTGGATGCAGGGGCTCCATGCCCCGAGGATGGTGAATCCACAGAGGAAGGCAGTCTGGGTCTGCCAGTCACCCAGACCTAGGGAAAAGCTGGCCCGTCGCATGGACACAGCATTAGGCTTTCACGTGCTTGAGAAAGAAACAGTCACATGAAACACATCTCAGTTCAGAGCTCCAGGCAGTTGGTGCCTTGTGACCAACAAGGGCAGGTTCCCCAACCTCCTGCTGATAAAATGGACAAGAATTCCAGAATCTGGGATCTCACGGTCATCTTTGTGTGGTGCACTCTCTTTTTGCATATTGTGTGGGACAAAGAGCGGGTGTTATGTCAAACCCTTCCCCAGAAAGGATCTTCAAAAATGCAGACTCTTCAGATTCAGAAGTCAACTTCAGGGAATGTGGCATGAAGACAAGCAGGACAGACATGGGTCCAACTGTTCCCCTTTCGGGCCACACACAGCTCCTTGGAAGACATGCAGGTAATGCACCGAGAAAAGGAACGTTCTGAAGAAGCCGAACTGCCCAAAGGGGGTCCTTCGTGCTAGAGAGAGTCATCGTGCATCTGTAAACATGAAGGACAAGAATGAAAGAGAACCTGTTATTCTCCCTAGGAAATGGTCACCGTGGAAGCAGCTGAGTGACAGTGTGGGGTGGGCCATGCCATTGGAGAGGGCAGCTGGGTTCATGAAGGCTGGCACAGGGTGACCTGTTGCAGGTGTCCCCGGAACTCTGAGCTGGACAGATGACATAGGCCAAGCAGAGAGGGCTGATCGGAGGACGCAGGAGTTGCAGGTCTCCTCAGCATGTTTCAGGCTGGGTTCCGGAAGAGGTGGGAGAAGGAGGCAATTGGAGGTGGGGGGTTGTGGTAGGCAGCTCCGCACAGCGAGAAGGAACAGTTACTTCTGACCCCCATGAAAGTGCCCTGTGACCAAGGAGCCCATGAAGTGCTTTACTGAGAACGTTAGATGTTGATGTGGTGTTCATTTCAGGCTCTGTGCCACATGGCAGGTTCTCCTTCTCTCCTCCCGGCCAATCCCATTCACTTCTGAGAACCCGTCTCTGCACAGATCCACAACGCTCAATCCAGTGCAGTGGTGATGAGTTTAGTCACAGAAGGAAACAGGAGGTCCAGGGAGCAACTGGCCTCACAACAGGGTCTTTAAAGGGCCTGTCATTGGCTCCTGGATCTCCCTGCCACCGGGGAAGATGGTGGCCTTGTCAGAGCACAAAGACCCGTCAGGATAATATACTGACAAATAAAGATTCGATGACCAGGGGAAGGACACAGGCCAAGGGGTGTCATTGTCATTTCAAGTCCAGGTTTAGGTGCAAACTTGAGACAGCCTGTGCATCAGCGCACTGGCCCCTCAGGTAGAAAATGAACGGGTGGAATAAGGCTCTTTCTGCCTTGAAGAGGAGGACCTAGGAAGTGGGATGGGGTAGGGAAGAGGGGCATGGGCTTTGGGTTTAGTGGTTCAAGTCTCTGCTCAGTCATTTACAGTCCTGGTAAATTGAAAAAAGCCAAGGAGTCCAAGTCAAGAGTCATGAGCTAATAAATATGGATGTTTAAGCCTTTAATTTTAGGGTGGTTTGACTTCAGTGACCCCTCGGAGCCTGTTTTCTTTTTGATAAAATGAGTAATAAATAATGTCTTTTTTTTTTTTTTTGAAAGAGTCTCGCTCTGTCACCTACTCTGGAGTGCAAGTGGTTCGATCTCAGCTCACTGCAACCTCTGCCTGCTGGGTTCAAGTGATTCTCCTGCTTGAACCTCCCAAGTAGCTGGGACTACAGGTGCATGCCACCACACCGCTAATTTTTGTATTTTTAGTAGAGACGGGTTTTGCCATGTTGGTCAGGCTGGTCTTGAACTCCTGACCTCAGGTGGTCTGCCTGCCTCAGCCTCCCAAAGTGCTGGGATTACAGGTGTGAACCATACGCCCGACCAGTAATAAATAATATCTGCAGGTGGAGTGAGGACTTAGCGTGACCTCTTAGCATGACCTTAGGAGGATCTTAGCACGATCACAGGAAATTCTCCACCGTAGTGGCTGCTGCTGTTACTCCCAGATAGTAAGGCCAAAACCACCATTGTCAATGATTTCTTAGGTGCCCTGTGTTTGCTTCTGAGTTAGCTCGATGGTGGACCATGAGAAAAGGAGCCAAAGACTGAGCAGGGTGAGGAGGGAGATATGGGACTCCAGACAAAGTTTCTATTCCCTGCTCCTGGGTATTTCCTGAGGCAGAAATGGAAGAATGAATGAGGAGAAGAACAGCAGAACAGCGGCCCCTATCAGACCTTGGCACCACCAGGCTAGCCAGGCCAGCGGGCAGCCCCCAGGGCTCTGTCCTTGCTGGACTCTGCTGTAAGGTTGGTGTAAGAGTAATTGTTGTTCTTGCCATTGAAAGCAATGGCAAAACCTAAAACAGAAGTGCAGCTGTCTCCTTGACACCAGCTACTGAAGGTAAGGGCGTTCCCTGCCAAACACCCTGGCTTCTCTGTAGCCTGATAGTGACCTGTAGCCCAACGTGTGCCCACATTCATCACACCACAGCCAGTACCTATGAAGGCTCCCTGCAGGTGAGAATGAAGCTTTCTCTTTTCTTTATATTTTTCTTTAAGTTATAGTACAATTTTTCTATCTGATCCTTCTTAGTTTAGTTCTAGCTCGAGCAAGACAGGGGAACCTGTGTCTTTACTATCTCTAAAATAGGAGAGAAGGGAATTTGAGGAGATTTGGATAGGAGATGGATGTTCCAGAAATAGAACAAAGATGGAAGAAAGAATGCATGAAATGCCAGCAAATCGTATGTTTTAAAACGGTTCATTGTACATCTTATTTGTACATCACTGGACATCTTATTTGAGGAGTGTCTGTTCATGTCCTTTGCCCACTTTTTAATGAGATTATTTGTTTTTTGCTTATTGATTTATTTAAGTTCCTTACGGATTCTGGATACTAGACTTTTGCCCAGTCTGACCTGGCAGAGTTCAGAGGGCAGACTGGCTCACCACACACTGTAGCTAGTGCATGGGCTGCCAGAAACGAATTTGTTTTGAGGCAGGGTCTTACTCTGCTGTCCAGGCTGGAGTGTAGTGGCATGATCATGTCTCACTGCAGCCTCCATCTTGTGGGCTCAGGTGATCCTCCTGCCACAGCCTCCAAGTAGATGGGACCACAGGCATATGCCACCATGCTTGGCTAATTTTAAAATCATTTATAGAGATGGGGTCTCTCTATGTTGCTCAGGCTGGTCTCAAACTCCTGAGCTCAAGTGATCCAATCACCTTAGCCTCCCAAAGTCTTGGGATTACAGACAGCAGCCACAGTGCCTGGCTAGAAATGTGTTTCCGAGAGCTGGGTGCAGTGGTGCATGCCTATAATTGCAGCGACTTGGGAGGCTGAGGCAGGAGGACTGCTTAAACCCAGGAGTTTGAGAACAGCCTGGGCAACATAACAAGGCCTTGTCTCAAAAGAAAAAAAAAAAAGGAAAGAAAGAAAGAGAGAGAGAAAGAAAGGAAGAAAGAAAGAGAAAGAGAAAGAGAAAGGAAGACAGAAAAAAGAAAGAAACAAGAAGGAAGGAAAGGAGAAAGAAGAACAAGTGAACAAACAAATGAAAGAAAGAAAAAGAAGGAAGGAGGGAAGGAAGGAGGGAAGGAGGGAAGGAAGGAGGGAAGGAAGGAAGGAGGGAAGGAGAGAAGGAAGGAGAGAAGAAAGGAAGGAAGGAGAAGGAAGGAAGGAGGGGAGGAAGGAAGGAAGGAAGAAAGGAAGGAAGGAGGGAAGGAGAGAAGGAAGGAGGGAAGGAGAGAAGGAAGGAGGGAAGGAGAGAAGGAAGGAGGGAAGAAAGGAAGGAAGGAGGGAAGGAAGAAAGGAAAGAAGAAAGGAAGGAAGGAGAAAGAAGGAAGGAAGGAGGGGAGGAAGGAAGGAGGGAAGGAGAGAAGGAAGGAGGGAAGGAGAGAAGGAAGGAGGGAAGGAGAGAAGGAAGGAGAGAAGGAAGCAGAAAAAAGGAAGGAGAAAGAAAAAAAGAGGGAAAGAAAGAAAAAAAATTCTTACTTTTGAGCTGTGAAGCCGTCCCAGAGCTTTTGCCAGGCCTTGGCATCCAGAAACTTCTCCATCTCTCTTCGCTGTGTAGTTCTGCCCAGACCTGTCTTTGGAGCCGGGATCATCTGCAGAGCAACTGCACTGGCTTTGAAGGAAGAGGGAGCGTGGGGATCATGCTTGCAGCCAGGCTGGCCTGCAGAGGGAGACTTGTCAGGGCAGCTTGAGGTACTCCCTTCATGCTGGAGGGGAGCTCATTGTGTGAGCCGGAAACAGAGGCGGAGGAGAACAAAAGACAGGCCTGAAACGTCCCCCAGGGAACCCGTCTACCATAGAGAGGGACTCTGGCCCAAAGAATAAGACAGAGGAGGGCGAGGCAGTGGCACAGAGTCGGTAGAGCCAAGATCACGCCGGGCCTATGTCTGATGCCGCAGATGGACCAAGCATTTGAGCCCAGTCAGAACCTGTTTTCTTTCCTGGCTGGTTTGGAGTCTGGCTGGTGAATTTGAGGCTGCTTGGTGATTGTGTGCCGGGGTCCTGGCTGCTCTCCCACACACACAGTGCACACGAGCAGGCATCGGAACACACAGCAGATGTGCTCCTGCAAACTCCACGCGTGCACATGTCCCTGTTTGAAGTGCGCCATGTCGGGGAGAATACTGTTAGGCCCCTGCTGCTGTGCCCTGTGGGTTCATCCCATCCCGTCCTCACAGCAGCCCAGGCTGTGGGGCCGAGCACTGGCTTCATCTTGCAGAGGAAGAAACAGAGGGTCAGGAGAGGTCCTGCGACTTGCCCTGGGCTGCTTGACTTGCTCGAGGTCACAGGGCTGGTAAACAGGAGTGCCAGGACTTGGACCCAGGGTGCTTTGATTCTAAAGCTCCATGCTCTCAGCTACTGTGTGACTTGACCTCCCAGGCCGAGCCTCCATCATAGACAGAATTCTTTTGGCCGTGCAGATGTACTTTCAAACTTTGCTGTGTCCAAGAGAGGGCAAATTCTACTGGTCACGGCGCCAGTTGCAACGGTGAGGCCGGTGGTCTGATTCCTCTCACTGCTGGATGTTGTTGAGGGCTAGATGGAGAAAACAAGACCAGCCTTAGGAGTCGGACAGAGCCCAGCGTGGGTGCTGTCTGTCTGTCTATAATGTGATGCCCACCCCAGGGTCTGTGGAGTCAGGGCTGGGACCCCGTGCCCAGGGCATGGCTGGCCTCTCATTGGCCCGAGCCCAGTTTTCTCTTGCTTGAGCTGCAGTGGGAGCATGTTCAGTGCGGTCCCCAGGCTTCCCAAGGGCTGCTTGGCGCCCTGCTGGAGAACATATTCCTAGGGAGTCTTCTCAAACTACAAAGTCCCCCCCAGACTTTGTAAGTTTAGGGGAGCTTCTGGGAAACTATATTATAAAGTCCTCCAACTGACTCAGATATAGAGCCAGATCTGGGAACTAGCTGCAATCCCTACGCTTCTCTCCCATGGGGGAAGAAGCTGGATGCAAACCCTGGGCCTGAGGACACCATGAGCTCCAGCTTAGCTTGTCAAGCATTGTGCATTCACTCATTCACTCACGCACCGTGCCTTCAGTGCACATCCGCCAAAGGAACGCATAGTGCTCGGCACTGATGGTACAAGGAGGAGTCCAACAGTTTCTTTTCTCAGTGAGCTCATGGCCCAGTGAGGACACAGACACACAGATCTGTGGATATGTAGCAGTGTCACAAGTACCCTACATGCTGGGGGTAGCACTCAGCATTGTGAATGGCCAGGAGAGTGGGTGGTGGTACCACTCAGCATCATAGGTGCCTAGGATGCTGGGGGTATCATTCAGCATCATAGATGCCCAGGGTACTCAGGGAGGTACCACTCAGCATCACAAATGCCCAGGATGCTGGAGGGGCCACAGTTCAGCACTACAAATGTTCAGGATGCTGAAGGTGGTACTACTCAGCAGCATAGATGTTCAGGATGCTGAAGGTGGTACTACTCAGCATCATAGATGTTCAGGATGCTGAAGGTGGTACTACTCAGCGTCATAGATGTTCAGGATGCTGAAGGTGGTACTACTCAGCAGCATAGATGTTCAGGATGCTGAAGGTGGTACTACTCAGCAGCATAGATGCCCAGGATGCTGGAGGGGCCACAGTTCAGCATTACAAATGTTCAGGATGCTGAGGGTACCACTTAGCATCAAAGATGCCCAGGATAGTGGGGATGCCACTCAGCATTATAAATGTTCAGAATTCTGGAGGGGGTGCCACTCAGCATCATAGATGCCCAGGATGCTGAGGAGTAACATTCAGTATCACAGATTCCCAGGATGCTGGAGATACTGCTCAGTATCATAAATGCTGAGGTACGGTGGGTATTGCTCAGAGGCATCGATACCCAGGAAGCAGGGACTTTCAGATGGAGGTACAGCAAGACCCCACAGCCTCCTGAACAAGGATCCCCTTGCCTGGACATTGGCCTCCCTAGCTGGAGTCTGGATAAATACTGGCTGAGATTCGGCGGCAGGGAGACAGAAGGTTGTGAAGCTTTGGCCTGACCACCGGCTGCCTGGCTGACGGGCTGTGCGGGCCATGACCCCGACAGGCTGCGTTGCCCGTGGCTCATCTCCAGCCCATCAATCAGAGCAGCAGCGCTCGTGGTCCTGCTCATCCAGCATCAGCAGAATGACGGGATTTGCTATAGGAGTAGAGGGTGAACAGCTTGTAGACAGCTCATGCTGAAGAGCACGATCCGGCACTGAGCAGTGGGGCCGGCTGCCCATTCACTTCCAAGATGTCAGGCAGACAGCAGGGCATTTCTTTCTGGGTTTCCAGGGGTGTGGAAAAGCTGTGGACAACAAGACAGAAGATCCAGGTGCAGGTGGCCGTGTGACTCTGGGTGGGTTAGTTCCCCTCTCTAGGCCTCCGCTTCCTTCCTTGTGAAGGAAAGCAATTAGATAAGAGAGTTTCTAGGGTCACTTTGGCTTGTTTTTTTTTTTTTTTTTTCTGAGATGGAGTCTTGCTCTGTTGTCCATGCTGGAGTGCAGTGGTATAGTCTCAGCTCACTGCACACTCTGCCTCCCGGGTTCAAGCGATTCTCCTGCCTCAGCCTCCCAAGTAGCTGAGATTACAGGTGTGCACCATCACACCTGGCTAATTTTTGTATTTTTATTAGAGACAGGGTTTCACCATGTTGGCCAGTCTGGTCTCGAACTCCTGACCTCAAGTGATCCTCCCACCTCAGCCTCCCAAAGTGCTGGGATTACAGGCTTGAGCCACCACACCTGGCCCGCTTCCGGCTTTTAAGGCCAATAGTGATAACAGTAGCTTTAGCATCATGAGAGGGACAAGTGACACTGCATTGTCCTAGTGACCGTTTCTAGGAGGATGACCCATTGCTGTTCAGAGCCAACTAGAAGCGGCCTTGGGTCTTATTGGGTTAAATGAGTGATGAAAGGAGAAATGGCTTCCAGAAGACCATCAGATGGCAATCAGTGATGGTGATATAGGGAGCCTTGGGAAGACGGGGTAATGCAGGTGAAAATCAGTGAATTGGTGAAGCACCCAAGGCCCTCCCCATATCAGTCACAGCCTCGCTCTTCAGTCCTGATTTTCAGTGCATGACCTCTCACAATTGTGCTTCAGCTGTCCTGAGTGGCCCATGGTCCCCTGATCACAGAAGACTGTTTTAGAATCCTATGCCACGGTAGATTGCATTGACAGCCGCAGTTAATGGTCTCATTATATCTGGGAACTTTGCAATGTGACTTTTCACCTCTTCCCATCAGCAGATGGAGTCTATGAATCTGGGCTGATTTTGTGACTCGCTTTGGCCAGCAGAAAGTGCTGGAAGTGATGGCAGCTACTTCTGAACCTAGGCCTGAAGGAGCCTTGTGTGTTTCTGCTCTCCCTTGGGGATCCTTGCCTTCACTACGAGAGCAGGAGCGTGTAAGACAAGTGGCCCAGTCATTCCCGTCACCACAGCCAACAGCCAGTGAATGCCAGCAGCAGAACCGTCTAGCTAATCTGCCACTAACTGCAGATGGGTGAAGCAGCCCAGGCAAAACCGGAGCCACCTCATTAAGCTCAGCCTAAATTGCCAATTTGCAGAATTGTGAATTTGAGAAATGGTTGTTGCTCTAAACAACCAAATTTGTGAGTGGTTTGTTATGCAGCAGTAGGTACCTGATGTGTATTTTTTTTTTTTTTGAGACAGAGTCTCGCTCTCTTGCCAGGCTAGAGTGCAGTGGCGTGATCTTGGCTCACTGCAACCTCCACCTCCCTGGTTCCAGCGATTCCCTTACCTCAGCCTCCTGAGTAGCTGGGATTACAGGTGCGCACCACCACGCCCAGCTAACTTTTTGTATTTTAGTAGAGACGTGGTTTCAACATGTTGGCCAGGATGGTCTTGATCTTCTGACCTTGTGATCTGCCTGCCTAGGCCTCCCAAAGTGCTGGGATTACAGGTGTGAGCCACCATGCCTGGCCCTGATGTGTATATTTATGTGCATGTTAACTCTGTGAGTCAGCCTCCTGGTACTGTTGGCAGTCTCTCACAGTGTTAACCATCTCCTGTGCTCCTCTACTTTCCGGGTACAGGAAGACCAGCTTCCTAGCCCCTTACAGTTAGGTGGGGCCGTGTAAGTCACCAGAGGGCTGGCATGTGTGTCACTTCTGAGCTGAGGCAGTACAAGCACTGTGTGACCCTTTAACTCTTTCTGTCCTTTCTCCGGTCTTTAGATGGCCGAGCCTCATGCAGGAAGAGAGTTACTCAAAGAGCAGAACTTTTTGCGTGAGTGAAAGGTAATCCTTATTGGGATCACAATCCAGAATCCAGAATTCCTACTATGCTATTAATACTTGGGTATGTGGCCCACTTCTAGCTCCACCCCAACACAACCAGTACCATACAGTGTAACACTCACTATGTTTTAACGTGTATCAATTATTATCCAACAGAGGCCACCAGACTCAAGATAGCAATGGAAAAGCCTGCCCAGAGAAACAGCTGGGAGGACAGAGTTCCCCAGCTGGTTCCTGGAGTGGGCTCTTCTCTACTGTCCCTTTGGCTGGTCACTGAAAAAGCATGACTGGGCAGTTTCTTCACTATTTAGGTAAGACCCGTGAGTGTTTTTTTCCCCACGTCATGTTGGTTTCATTCAGAACAAAATGCTAGGCTCTGAATGAGCACATCTCTCTTTGCACTCTCAGATATTTGTGGACCTAGTGAAGGTAGACCAAATCCACAGGTGCAAGGAAACGTGAAACAGCCCGCCATCCACACTTGGTCCGGCCTTGCCCCAGGCTGATGTTGGTTTTCAAATCAATCCTTCAACGGCTCATGTCCCTGTGAAAGTGGCAGATGCTGAAGATAATGCATGCGCCTTGTGCAGTGGGAGTTGACACGTGGGGTGATGTGTCTATGAGCGGATTAGGAGTGGAGGCTTTCACACCTCTTAAAGGTCTGTTCAGGGTAGGGTGGCCAGATGAAGCAAAAGCAATGAAAAGGCATGAGCCAGCAAGCTGAGAAGTTGGCCTCTTTCTTACATAGCCTCAGGGTGATGATTGAGAAAGTAGATTTGCTGTCATGATTACTTTGGAGGGGACTCGGTTGGGATGAAAGTGTCACTCTGCCGGACCTGGGACATGTCACAACCAGCTGGCTTGAGATGATACCTGGGAAACACAGGTGGTGGGGCATAGGGGTGCATAATGGGCAAAGCTGATTCTTCCAGTTCTGCCCCATCTGCCTGGACTGGGTGGCCTGCAGGGAGAGGCACCCGCCTCCCAAGGCAAGAGGGCACATGGTTCTGGGTCTTCCAGGGCTTTCCCTGGCTCAGAGTCTCTTGATGGCTTTCCACCACCCTTCAGATGGAATCAAATCTCTTTCATGTGTTCTCTTGGCCTGGGCTGCTCTCTCCATCCTGTCCCCACCCCACATGGCTTCCTCCAGCGAACCACATTTTGCGTGTGGCTCCGGTGAAGGCTGCTCTCTCAGACAAACCTCTTCCAGACCCAGGCAGGTGGAGATTCCTGTTATACATCCTCACTGTGTCCTGCTCTTCCCCACAGAGCCCCTGTTACAAGGCAATTTACACAATTATCTTAGACATCTGCTTGTTTGACTTGATAATTCAGTGAGGAGGATAACAACATATCACTCATTCATTTGATTAACGTGATGGTGCCCCACATGCCCCATGGTAGGAGTTGGGGTTACAGGGAGGGTCACTGATTTCACGGAGCTGGGAGTTTGGGTGGGGAGAGTGAGAAAGAAAATTCTCAAGGAAACAGGGAAAACGACCATCTCTGATGATGAGTGCTTGGAAGGCTGGGGACACCACCCAGGGCTGTGATGAGGTCAGAGGAGGCCTCTGTCTTCTCAATTTTGGAATCTTGGCATAGCCCCTGGAACATGATGGGACCAGGACTTTTATGTGGAATAAATATCTGGTGAAGGGTAGCAGGTGCCTTGAGACACCCAGGTAAGGACAGCAGTGGGGCTGGGTCAAGGGACTCGCAAGTCCCCTCCCCCACGGTATGCGAAGGCTGGACACGCTCCCAGGGCACTATGCTCCTCTTCTCGCAGTGGCTGCTTTTCAAGGCCTGGTAAGAAACCCCTTTGCAGGGAGACTGGCAGAAGCAACGATGCTGAGCTCTGGAATCCATTTGAACAGCCGTGGACCCTCATTCTCTGGTGGTTCCTGTGCATTAGATGTGGATTGGCCACGCCTACAATGTTGTGAATGTTGTGACAACTGAAGTAGGAGAATTCCTTCTGCGTTTTAGCAACAGAGAGGACAGAGTGGCCTGAGAGGGCATTAAGATTGGTCTGACTCAAGGGTGCGGTCTGGAGGGTGGCAGCAAATGGCAGGCACAACACTGTTCTCCGAGTGTACGCACAAACCTTCTGCACGCCTCCCGTCACCCACGTGCGTAAGACAAGACGACTTTTGGACATGTGTCCCACACTGGATCATGGTGTCCTGGAAAACGGAGGCCATATGCTGTCTATCTTTGCATGGCTGGCCTGAGCACAGGGTGTACAGAACAACCTGTCCAGAAGTTTGGCAAATGAAGCAGTGAGTGCTTCCTGGAAGTTTTGATTTCTGCAACTACAAAGCTAACTTTTGGATGGGGGTTGTATTAGTCCCTTCTCATGCTGCTATGAAGAAATACCTGAGACTGGGGAATGTATAAAGAAAAGAGGTTTAATTGACTCACAGTTCTGCGTGGCTTGGGAGGCCTCAGGAAACTTATACTCTTGGCAGAAGGCACCTCTTCTCAATGCAGCAGGAGAGAGAATAAGGGCCAACTAGAGAAATGCCAGATGCTTCTAAAACCATCAGATCTCATGAGAGTGCACTCACTAGCATGAGAACAGCATGAGGGAAACTGCCTCCATGATTCAGTTACCTCCCTCTGGGTCCTTCCCATGACACGTGGGAATTATGGAATTACAATTCAAGAGGAGATATGGGTGGGGACACAAAGGCGAACCATGTCAGGGGAGTACTCACACACACAGAAACACACACGCTTTCCCATATGGGAAGGCAGCTGGGTTTCCACACTTCCCATGAGGGAACATGGTGCTAGGACACTTCTTGGCTTCTGGTTCAGAGGCCTTGCTGAGTGCCCACCATGCACCCATGTGCCCTCCATGCACCCTCCTGCTAGAAGCTTCTGTCCTAGAGGAAGGGGCTGCTGGGTTCCAGCCATGGCTTTGTCCCATCCAGCCCCTGGCTCCAGGCACAGCATCCCTGGGAGTGGGCAGGAGGAATGGCGCCCTTGTTCTGCCTGAAGCACTGAAGACCCTCAGCTGAGGCCCCGGGCTGGGCCACCCTCTCAAGTCTGGGTGACGCTGACTGATCCACTCAGTATTGCTCATCTGCTGGTCTGTCTTGTTGGGTGGGATGTGGAGAAAGTTCCAGTGGCTGTTTCCGAATTGCCACCGTTGAGCTATGGTTCTGAGTTTACCCCTTTTCCCTACCCCACTTTTCCACGGTTTCAAGTTCATTATCAAATGCAAAGAAGCCTGCCCATGGAAATCAAGGATGCCTCTCTGAGTATATTTCTTTGTATTTGAGGGAGGTTCTGTTCTCATGAAAAGAACAGTGAGGGGTTATGGTCAAAATGGGGTCACAGGTAGAGCAGTGTTTCTCCATGGTAGGAACTCCCTTCAGGGGACATTTGGCCATGTCTGGAGACACTTTTGGTTGTCACAACACCTACAGGTGGAGGAGTAAGAGCACTTAGTGGGTAGAGGCCAGGGTTGCTGCTGAACACCCTCGGTGCACAGGCCAGCCCCACAGGCAGGACCATCTGGTCCACACTGCCAACAGTGCAAAGCTGGACAAACTCTGAAGTGTCTTGCAGGCCCCGGAGGAGGTGTTAGGCACCTTGGGGTATTGTCGCCAGCATTCCTTTTTTTTTTTTTTTTTGAGATAGAGTCTTGCTCTGTCACCCAGGCTGGAGTGCAGTGGCATGATCTCAGCTCACTGCAACCTCCGCCTTCCCAGTTCAAGCTATTCTCCTGCCTCAGCCTCCTGTGTAGCTGGGACTACAGGCATGTACCGCTGTACCCGGCTAATTTTTGTATTTTTTGTAGAGATGGAGTTTCACCACATTGGCTGGACTGGTCTCGAACTCCAGACCTTGTGATCCGCCTGCCTTGGCCTCCCAAAGTGCTGGGATTACAGGCATGAGCTACCACGCCCAGCCTGTCACCAGCATTCTTATCTGGAGAGAGGGCTTTAGGGAATCAGAGGACGCTGCCCCATCCTAGGCTTGCGTCCAGGTGAACCAGCTGTTTGGCTGTGCACAACTCACTTCCCTCCCCATAGGCTGCTCATGTCCTGAGTCAGAACGACAAGGACCCAGCCCCGAATGCCAAGCCTGTGACAGGAGGTCCAACCCATATGTTTTTGATAACGGGAAGCTTTTCCCAGCATCTAGGTCCTTGTAGAAACAGGTAGTATTGATTAATCCCCCTTCTAAAGAAGAGTAAAAGTCTAATAACGAATAGCTTCCATCTTGGAGCTTGACCGTTCCTTGATTTTTCCAAAGAGAATCCCAGCAGAAACAATACTGCTCGTCTGTACACATTTCCGACGGATTTCACACACGCGGCTTGCAAGCACTGTGCCTAACGCTGAGATTAATAAGGGGCTTTAATAACCGGGATTGGCATAGCTCTTCCTCCTCCGCTCATCATTAGCCCTGACATTGTTTTTCTATCGGATGTCCACCATCTGCACATAAATTACATTCCGACTCTTTTCACTTTGAAAAGTTTCCTTTATCTCATTAGAGCCTTCTTGTTTCCCGAGAGCAGGAAACAACCACCTCTAGAATGCTTGGTTAGTTTGAGATTTTATCTTTGTTTCTGGAAACTTGGATTCAAACTCCAAAGAGAAACTTAGCCAATCGGAGATTAGAACCGGTGTTGGGATGGGAGAGACAGCAGCCCGAAGCACAGAGGTATGGGAACGTACAGGGCCTCAAGGGATAGGACTCAAGTGGGTCCCTGCACCAATGCCTAGCGCTCGGTGGCCAGCAAGTCATCGGGAGGGTGGAAGTGCAGGTCCGACCCAAGCTGGGGTTCTGCAGAGAGGGTCTAATGGTGCTGTATTCATCAGGGTTCTCCAGAGAAACAGAACCAATAGAAGCTATATCTATTTGTTATTTCTATTATCTATCATCTATCTATCTATCTATCTATCTATCTATCTATCTACCTACCTACCTATCATCTACCTATCTATTATTGGTCTATCATTTATTATCTATCTTCTGTTTAACGATTATCTATCTATCATCTATCTATCTATCATCTATCATCTATCAATTATCTAGCTATCATCTATTATCTATTATCATCTATCTATCCATTTATCTATCATCTATTATCATTCCATTATCTATTTATCCCTTATCTATCTGTCATCTATATTCTATCTATTTATCCATTGTCCTCCCTCTTTCTTTCTTTTTTCTTCTTTCTTTTTCTTTCATCTACTAACTGTTATCTATGTATCTATCTGTAATCTGTTATTTAGCAATTATCCATCTCTCTCTCTCTCTCTCTCTCTCTCTCTATCTTCTATAGATCCATCCATCATCTATCTACCTACCTATCTTTTGTCTGTCCATCTATCTTCTATCTACCTGCCTATCTTCTATGTCTTGTATGTATGTATGTATGTATGTATGTATCTGTCTATCTATATCTCTCTATTATCTACCTATCCATTATCTATCATCTACCTATCCTCTATCTATCCATCTATCTCTCTCTATCATCCATAGATCCATCATCCATCTACCTACCTATCTATTTATCTATCTATCTATCTATCTATCTATTTATCTATCTATCTATCTATCTATGTCATCTACCTATCCATTATCTATCTATATCATCTGCCTATCCTCTATCATCTACCTATCTATTATCTATCTAATCTACCTATCATCTATAGATCCATCCATCATTTATCTATCTACCTATGTACCTATCTTCTACCTATCTTCTACTATCTATCTATCTATCTATCTATCTATCTATCTATCTATCTATCTATCTATTTATCTATCTATCTGATTGTCCCTTGTTTTTTTGTAGGGGATTGATTCTAGGACTTCCTGCAGATACAAAAACTCCTAGATGCTCAAGTCCCTGATATAAAATGACATAGTATTTGGGTATAACCTACGCACATCCTCCTGTATACTTTAAATCATCTCTAGGTTACCTATAATACCTAATGCAATGTAAATATTATGTAAATAGTTGATATACTGTATTGTCTGGAACATAAGGACAAGATAAAAAGTCTGTACATCTTTAGTACAGGCACAATTTAAAAAATATTTTCAGTCTGCCATTGATTGAATCCATGGATGCAGAACCCACAGATACAGAGGGCCGACTCTATCTATAGATAGATGAGAAGGGATTTATTAGAGGAACTGGCACATGTGATCATGGAAACTGAGGAGTCGCAGCACAGGTCGACTGCAGGCTGGAAAGCCAGAAAAGCCTGCAGTGTGGCTCAGTCTGAGTCTGCAAGCCTCAGAGCCAGGAAGCTGAGGCCATAACTCTCTGTCCAAAACCGAACACCTGAGAACCCAGTGGGACTGAGGGGAGCTGGTGCAAGTCTCAGAGTCCAAAGGCTGGAGGGCCTGGTGTTTTGATGTCCAAAGGCAGGGAGAAAAGGGTGTCCCAGCTCCAGAAGAAAGAGAACAAATTCTCTTTTCCACTGCCTCTTTGTTCTCTCTGGGTGCTTCGTTGATTGACTGCTGCCCACTTACACAGGTGGAGGCAGGTCTTCCTAACTCAGGACACTGTTCCAAATGCTAATTTCTCCTGGAACCACCCTCTCAGACACACCCAGAAATCATGCTTCACCAGCTACCCGGGTATCCTGTAATCCAGGCAAGATGACAGGTAAATAAACCATCACAGGTGCACATAGGAGTTCAGTTTCAGTGAGAAAGAGGTTAAAGCGAAGTTCCATGGAGTGTAGGCTGGGCTGAGTGGAGACTGAAGATGGGGCGATTGAGGCAATGGGGGTCCAGGCCTAGAAGTCTCAGTGAGGTTGAGGAATAATGAGCATTAGAGGGATGGGAAAGAAAGGGGTGTGGCCAAAGATCAGGCAGAGAGACCACACAACTCAGAATCTAGGTGGGGACTAAGGAGAGGGTGACTGTGGTGGGATGGGGGCTTTAATGGTGGTGACCAATGTGAAGTGGGCTCCTGTGGGGGTTGACTGAGGAGGGATGTGGTCTTGGAGGGTGACCAGGTTGGAATGTGGTCTCAGGGGATGGGGGTTACAAGGTGAGGACATGATCCCTTGGCAGGTGACCAGGTTGAGTTGTGGTCCCTGGGGAAGTGGGTGACAAAGTGGAATGTGGTACCTGTGGGATGTTGGGGTGGGATATGGTCCATGAGGGATGTGACCGGCTTGGGATGTGGTCCCTAGGGAGGTGACCAGGTTGGAATGTGTTCCTTGGCGGGGGTGATGAAGGGGAATGTGGTCCCTGGGGTGATGGGATGAGATGTGGTTCCTGGAGGGTTGACGGGGTGGGATGTGGTCCTTGGAAGGGTGACCTGGGTGGAATGTGGTCCCTGGGAGGTGACTGAGTTGGAATGTGTTTCCTGTGTGTGGGGTGACTGGGGTGGAATGTGGTCCTGGGGGGTGACTGGGGTGGAATGTGGTCCTTCGGG